>JAULAV010003329.1:0-25003 GCA_030789695.1 Scilla litardierei
CTACTCGAGGATCGAAAAGATGGATTTTGCACTAGTCCAATCCGCAAGGAGGCTACGACCGTACTTTCAAGTACACACCATCTTGGTTCTGACCGACACTCCCTTGGAGCAGACCTTGAAGAGGCGTGATCGTTTAACAAGAATGACGAAATGGGGGGTCGAACTAAGCGAATTCGACATCCAGTTTAAATCAAGAACTGCCATCAAAGGGCAGGCTCTCGTCGACTTTATCGTCGAACTCACCGACAACGATTGCCTCGGGAAGAGGTATATGAAACTAGCGCACTACCTGAGGCTACCCCCTCGTCCTCAACAAGCATCGACCCACCATGCAGAGCAAAAGACACAATTGAAGACGAGGGAACCTTGAACGTACAAGTCAACGGTTTAGCCACACAAGCTGGGAGTGGGGCCAGAATAATCATCCAAACATCAGCGGACGATATATTGGAATACACCCTTCGTTTCGATTTCTAAACCACTAATAATGGTGCAGAATATGAAGCGGCCAACAGCGGACTCCGACTGGCTCGAGCCCTAGAGGCGAGAGTGGTCCAACTACTCAGTGACTCCAGCCTTGTCGTCCACCAACTGAACAGGACCTTCGAGGCCCGTGAAGACTTGATGCAAAATTATATGCAAATCACCAAAGCGAAACTCTCCAAGTTTACACGTGTAGAAATCCATCATGTGCCAAGGTCCAAGAATCACCGAGCCGACGCATTGTCGAAACTTGCATCCTCATCCCCCTCGGAACTCGATCTGACGGTGTATGTACAACGTCTACTCCATCCCAACGAGCTGGCCCAAGAGCTGCTAAGCCTCAACCAAGAGATCACTTGGATGGACCTAATAATCCGTTACTTAAACATATGAGAGAAGCTGACCGACCCAGTGGAAGTATAAAAACTAGATGGTTCATTGTACAAAAGACGATGGACCAGGTATGACATCTTCCTCTATCTTAAATACTTGGCCCCACAGGAAGCGCACTACGTGACCAGGAGATCCACGAGGGCAAATGCGAAAACCACTGCGGAGGGAAATCCATAGCCTTGAAGGCCATGCGACAAGGGTATTTTTGGCCAACGATGTTCAAAAATGCCGTCGAATACGTTCAACGGTGCTCGACCTGCCAAAAGTTCTCAAAGGTCAGCTCGGCCCCACCAACTGACCTGATCCCCATCATCAGTCATGTTCCTTTCGCCAAATGGGGACTAGACCCCCTTGGACCATTCAAGCCAGCTAGTGGGCAATAGAGATACTTAATAGGGGCGATCGACTACTTCACAAAGTGGATCGAAGCAGAACCACTGTCCCGAATCACCTGGAAGGAAGCTCGAAGCTTCGTCTAGAAGTCCATCATCTGTCGTTTTGGCATCCTACAATCCATATTAATGGATAATGGAAAATAGTTCGACATCACTGGCTTCAGAGACTTCTGTTCAGAGCTGAAGATCAAGTTGCACTTCGCCTCCACCTCCCATCCCCAGTTGAACGGCTTGGCAAAGTCAGTCAACAAAAGCATCCTCGGGCCTCTACGGAAGAGAATAACCGGGCTTGAAGGAACTTGGTCGGACAAGATCTCCGACATACTATGGTCGTACAGAAAGACCCACAAAAACTCGACGGGGGAAACACCGTTCATGTTGGCCTACAGATGCGAAGCCATCGTCCCAGTCGAGGTCAATGAGCAACCGCTTCGTCTCCAATACTATGACAAAGAAAGAAACTCAGAAGGCCTCGAGCTCAACCTACAACTGGTGGACAAGGTCCGCGAAAGAGCTTTAGCGACCCTCATCGAACAAAAGGGGCGCATGGCCCGCTATTTCAACTAGAAAGTCCGCGAACACAGCTTCCGTGTGGGCGACTTGGTGCTGCGTAAGGCCGCTTTCACTCCCGAGATTCTCAAGCAGGGAAAGCTCGCTGTAAAGTGGGAAGGACCATACATAGTAATCGATGTGCTCGGTCCTGCCACCTACCGACTTGCTACTTTGGATGAGAGGGAACGTCCTTATTCCTGGAACGCTGAGCATCTACGGAAGTATTATCAATGATTGTACTAACGAGGTAAAATGATCGATCATTTTTTCTCCTATGTATGTTCATTATGAAAACAAAGTAGAACGTTCTTTGAAATCAGTCGATATGCTCTCGTCGCCCGTAAGTCGAAGGGGCCTCGTCCCTCGCCACCGAACGACCCTCGACGTCCGTAAGTCGAAGAGGCCTCGTCCCTCTCCACCGAACGATCCTTGTCGGCCGTAAGTCAAAGGGGCCTCGCCCTTCGCCACCGAACGACCCTCGTCGGCCGTAAGTCGAAGGGGCATCTCCCCTCACCACCAAACAACCCATGTCCTCAGCCATAAGCCGAGGGATCCCCCTCGCCACTGAGTGACCCTCGATACTCGTCGGCCATGAGTTGAAATGGCCTTGTCCCTCGCAGCTGGATGACCTTGGCGCATATGTCGAAAGAGGTTCGCCCCTCTCTATCCAAGGAAACGTGATTCATGGTTTAAAAGGTTACATTCATTGATTGAATACACCTAACCTATCCACACATAACTTGCCTAAAAGATTTTTATGAAATTTCAAGTTAGGTCTTGAGGGGACATACACACGTAGATATACAAATAAAGGAGAAAGGTCGCAATTTTTTTTTCATTTATTCAGATAAAAGAAAATTACAAAAAATACAAAACAGAAGGCCTGCCGGCCTAAGAGGGAGGGGGAGCGCTTCTTGACACCATGATGCTGGTAAAAGCCTCCATCGCCTTTGCGAGCTTCGACGTAAGCTCAGTCTTCTCCTTCGCGACGGCCTCCTCGAGCATTGCGACTTTGGCCTGAAGCTCAGCCTTCTCCACCTGGCAAGCTTCTGCCACCTCTCGGAGTTGCAAGCTTTGGCCCGAAGCTCGATCGTCTCCTTCTTATAGGTGTCGAGCTCCACCTCGAGCTGGGACCTCTCCAACTGTCACTGAAGCTCGACAGATTTGTAGAGGCCCGATAGCGACGATAGTCTGTCCTTAGCCTCCGTCGCCTCCCTCTCTACCGCCGCCTTGTCGACGAGAGCTTTCCCCAAGGCGTCCTCCGCCTCCTTCGCCTGTGCCTCAAAGCTGAGCGCTTTGCGCTCCACGTCCGCCACCCGTCGACCTCCATCGATCAAGTCGGTAGCCTGGCGGCACAGCACGGCCCCGAGAACGGACATCTACGAACAAAACAAGGGTTAGTCAAAAATAACGACCGACTTGGACGATGATAAACAAAAGCTCGAGTGACATACCTGGTATCCGCTCCTCATGAAGAAGTTGGCCACCCTTTCAAGGTCCAACTTCTGTAGGAACTCTAGATCCTTGGGGAGGATCGAGTTCTCCACCAACCTGGCGGTCATCTCGAAGTCCCTCAAAGCCGACTCCTCCTTGCCAATGGCGAAGGGGGCAGATGAAACTCACATTGGACCGGTCCCAAGGATCAAGACGAGAGCCGATTGAGTAGTAACGCTTGATCGAACTCCCCCGGGATTGAGCCGACCAAAGGAGCAAGCGACATGATGTCGCCCCAAGGCTACTGGTCCAGAAGGGGTGCTGTGGAGGCCTAAGACACTGAAGTGGTCTCCACCACCTCCGAAGGCTCGAGAGGAGCGACCCCTTACCTTTCCCCATGGGATCCTCCGCCTCCACTTGCCTCCTCTTTGGGGACTCCTCCTCCCCACGGGAGGGCATCTCCCTCTTCTGGCCGATCGCTTCAGTCGGCTCAATAACATCGGTGGTGTTGACATCGACCACCTCCTGCAGCATTACGACCACGACGGAAGCCAGGGGCATAGGAGGTCGCACGGGAGCCTGGCTGGAAGCCTCCCTCGAAGATGCTCGGGAAGAAGGCATGGATGCCTGCCTAGTCTGCCCATTCAGAAGAAGAAGAGCTCTGGTGGACGTGGAGAGGAGACCGAGAACCTAATCCGTCGACGCGTGCGCTCGACCGTTCGACTCGAGCACCCGACCATTCGACCGTCCTTTACTTCTTCCGTTGTTCCTTCTAGACTCGGTCCAAACTGGACTCGCCACTGCGTTGGCTACTGTTGGTCATATCTACAGACAACGAACATAATTATCGTGAGTGACGGAGATAAAGATATAGATTCGAGATACATTACCCGGGCTCCATAGAAGGATCTTTAATATGTGATCATCCAACAGATACGGAATCGAGGGAAAACCTAGGGGCCATCTCTAAGATGACTTCGGAAACCATCGACCCCCGATCCCTTCGGCGAATGGGAAGGCTTGGCTCGATCCAAACTAGTTTTCCCTTCCCAGGAACCTCCACGCATCGATGGGGTCGGAGGAAGGCTACAAGCTCCTCATATGTCGGCTCCTTGAATACGACCGGAGCAAACATGCCTGACGAACCTAAAAGAGAGTCAGAATTGGAGAAGGGAGATACCTTGAGAAAGAACATGCGATCTCCGGAGAAGCCACGCTGGAAGAAAGCTGGTGAAACAAGGAAGAGGATGAAGCAGAAAGATCTCAACATTTTCCTCGATTTTCCCCTATATATGAAGAAACTCAACCGGCTGACATCCGATGCGCGACCCATGTCCAAGGCCAGCCACCAGACACGGCAGAGATCGCTCCAAAGTCGAAAGGATTTTGGCGGCACAAATCAAATCAGATGTTTTTTAAACCGTGCTATTTAAGGAGATTACTCATCATTCGGTCTCAGTCAGCACAATTTCTGAGGTGCAAATGATGGGGGCCATTATTAGTGCACGGGTACGAATCCAATTTTGATATCCGCATAGCCAACCCGTTTAGCCTCCGTGGCCCAATACCCCCTGCGCTCTTAGCGGGGTACAGCTGAGTCAAACGAATGGGTCATTCGACCGTTAGTCTGGTGCTGACATTCAAGGTAAAGTTAATAGGGCCGAGTAAATGGGCAGCCGTTAACTCGAATCCCGGAGAAGATCGTGCCCTAATCAACGAGGGACGGTTACCCATCATCAGGGGGGAATTACCCATAAATAGACCTGAGAACGAAGGTAAAAGGGATTCCATCTCCTAGGTACGAGGTCTAAGACATAGAACTTTACTTTCTCAGCTTACATTTTTTATGTTCGAGCTTGCGCCGCCAGTCTAAAGACGAACCTTCATGGGTCGATCTCAGCTGCATCAAGCTTCCTCTCTTTCTTAAGTTTCCTACTAACTTAAGCATCGGAGGGGATTTGGGTCGGAACCCAGATCCGACCCTCCTAACGAGTCCCTGTGGTGCAGATCGATGCAGATCGACGGACGCTATCCAACATCGAAGGTCGACGTCGAGCTCTCCAACCTCGAACGATCGACGCAACAGCCGCCCGAAGATCGGTCAAAGGTCGCATCATCTCCAACTACCATTGTTCAACCCTGGTTTCCTCCAACCAAGGGTCCTACTCCAACTGCTGACGAGGCTCCGACTCAGCATCTCGAGTCTGCGTCAGCTTGACAACTGTCACGATCAATTTTGGCTTTAACACTATCAATTGGTGTCTAACAATGTAAGTGTGGATAGAAAAAGAAAGGATTCCAATGATGTGCCATCCGAAGTGTTCCCATCGATTCTTCTTAATCTGATTCAGGAATGAGACGAATAGGAAATTTGGGAGATATCATGCAAATGAAGGAGAGGTTTTGTTACTATCCTATGAAAATGATGACTTGGTTGAGATGATGTTTGTGGAAAGAGTTCATTCACATCCGGTCAAGCCAAGATCTACTGCTTCCTCTCTTGTAATGAAAATTTGTGTAAAAGCAGTTACGACAATGAGGATGCTACCATGGTGGAGGAAATGCCTTCAAAACCATCAATGATCAAGCCAAGTTCTATCTTTAGTGCGTGTGCCATGTTTAATTACCTCCTCAAGATCCACTGTTGGATTTAAATCTGACTCTGATCTCAACCCGTTGCTCTTAATTAGCTTGATGAAGATCATGATTCCAATCACCAATTGCCTCTAGTCGATCGGTCTCATTTGGATCAAGATTGTCGTGCCTCCAATCATTGATAGCCTTCCATCGGTCTCTTTCGGATTTAAGAGCATGATGCCTAACTCTTTGTTCATGACTCATCATGAGATTGAAAAGGAGAGAAGGGACATGTAGATTACAGCGTGGCATATGGCTCTTTCCTCTATGTTAATTTGATGGTATTGATGGACATAGTGCATGTACACGGTGAGAATGTAATGCCATATTTTGATACATTTAAATGAGAGTTTAAATGTTTTTGATGTAATATACTCCATTTGAATTTATTTAATATATTTATCTGATGCTTTATATTCCCCCCCCCCCCCCCCCCCCCCCCCCCCCCCCCCCCCCCCCCCCCCACCCGACATCTCATCCTGGATCCGCCCCAGTACACCCCAATTTTAGTAATATTGTGACTTTCCATATCAAGTCTACAAACTTGCATATGAGCATGTGCATGCTACCACTCAAAATGAATCAATGAGAGATTATTCTTCTCCCAATATCCGAATCTAACAAGTAGAAACCAGTGTTTTACTCGATGCAGTGTCTAAAGATTCTAAACACCCACAAGCTAATAATATATTTAAGGGTTTCCTTAATCATGCCGTAATCTATGCGCCAACTCGCTTTTTAGCCCAATAGGGCTCCAATAATTTCGATCCAAGGGAATAAATAATCATCATTAGCACATAAAGCTTTATCTTACGTATAAAACCTACTTCATGAACCGACTAACTTAGAAGGAGCCAAGGTGGTTAGTAGTCCTCTAAATCAAGCATCTTAAGCCTTTAATAAATAAAGCCATCCCACCTATCAATCGTACAAGTGTATAGATATGCCCATCTCCAATCGTCTTCTTCTCTCTTGATGTGATTGCGACGTGGCTAGTTATTTATGCTACATCTTGGACCATCGCAGAGGAAAAAGTAAGCATAATTTAGGCCTGAGTCAGTTTATTTAGTACCACTTGAAAGCAAAACCATTGACGTTTATGTATGTGTGAGAAGCCTGCAAGTAATTACGTACTTCGACACTGACCTCGTGATTACGACAAGTTTGGTTTTGCAAACTATGTTATCACGAACAATTAGCAAGCCATATGGGGATAAAATGCGTCTGATTCCTCTATGTTAACACTTTGGATTGTGATTATATTTTTTAAACTAATCAGAAGATTTAGAAGTGCCATCTTAAAACTCTTGCATTCAAGGGTTACAGCCATGCATGCATGCATGCAAACATGCAACCCACAGCACAAACAGCAATCTACCACACTCTGCAAATTCACGTGTGAGATCAAAGGTTGATGAAAAACGATGCGTATATAACGACAACGTTGTCAAGCTCACGGCAAAAAAGGCTCTCGAGGGGGCTCTACAGTGTATAGTTCTTTACAAATCTTTTGCGGATTCAAGACTTGGTTCATTGCACAGCCCTCAAAGGCTTTGGGCGAGGGAAGGAAAAGCATCGAAAAGGAGTTTTGAGGAGCAAAGCCACGAGTTTGGTCAGGCCATTGTCGCAGCCACTAACTTTATTAGGGTTGATGGAGAAAAGTAATGTTAATTATGTTGTGATTAAGCTGTGATAATTTTGTTTAATTAATCCAAAGTGTTTTAATGAAGTTTTCACAGTTGGGATTAAGGTTGGGATAGTGACACGGAAAAAGGAGAGGAAAAGAGAAACAGTGGATGATGTGGATCTCATTTGGGTGAGTTGGTTGGAGTTGGGATCAATGTCATATAAGTTTGGATAGGTGTATGGTGTTTAACTGTGATAATCTCCTTATAAATAAGTAAGTTAATGGCATTAAGCAATCATAATATATTAATAACACCAAGGCATCTCGGCAACATGAGTAGAGTGTACGGGATTGTTGAATTTTTGAGGAGGGAGTTAAGAAGAGAGTAGGGGAGGATTAATAACAACTCTAGGTGTTGGAGTCAAACTCTTTGCCCCAAAAAAATTTGGGACAAATTGTTGGATCATTAATCCAGCATCGGGCTTATATGTAAAATAATTATGTATTGCATGCTGTCAAGTAAAGTTAAGCCCAATTAAAAACAATCTGTTAAGATTTTGGGTATTTTGGATGTATAATGTATCCAGTAGGACGTTTGATTTTAATGTGTAGATACTTAATGTGTATTTCTACTTTTATGATGAGCTAAAATAGGAATCTCAATTATAACAGAATTGTTGCATGTATATAATGGTCATGATCCCAGAATCACATGAACAAACGTTTTCTATTCTGATATCACATCATCGGAAATAGATGGTGGAGAAAACTAATGGAGTTCTCTAAGGAGATTCATGTTGATCAGGAAGGCCAATCATACAAATCTTAATGTTTTAATCATCATAAATTTAAGTACGCTTCTGCATAAGTTTCTGTACGTTTTCAATGTTTTAATATGAACCTTTCCTGCATATTGAGTGATGCTTTTCTCCATATACATTTAGTTTTATCCCTAACAACTGGTATCAGAGCCTTTTCATATTGGATCATTGAGATTTAATTTTGGAATTATTTTTGGGATTAAAAATATTTTGGAATTAAATTTTTATAGTTGATTTAGAATTAATTTTAAATTAATTTTGGATTTTTGTTATTTTTCAAATAAATTTATAAAATTGAATGGCATCGGTCGTTCACCGGTCCGACCCCCCAAAGAAGGCACAACCAAATCAGCAATAGCGGCCACCTAAACCCTGGGGGTTTAAAGCTATTTTCGACGATTGGGCCGCTAGCATGATTCAACAAAAAAAAATTGTTGCACTAGCTTTTTAAGGCTCAAAACCCCAGTTTACTTTGTTTTACGTGCCCAAAATACCTTTTTGATACATCTGCCAAATTAGGCTTGTGACAAGTTATAAAAAGGAAAACGTAGCACTACAAATCACACACAAATAATACAATGAGGGGAAAAGAATAAAAACACACACATGTATATATTTAAGAATAATGTGTATCATATGACAAATGAGGCTAATCCTTATGTACGCCTCTAAATCTCTAGCCTTCGCTATTTTTTTGGAGGATCGAAATCGTTTATTTTGATCTACGTACATATTCTAAAACTCCAAAAAATGAATATTGGATAAACCCAAGGAGTTTTACACGTTCATCCACCTGTGGAAAATTTAACGGTTTTGCAAGAGTAGAACTTTTGAGATGGGTGTATAAGCATGCAAAACCCATTGGGTACACCAGATATTGGGTGTTTTGGGATTTTAGATTATGAGCATCAAAATGGATGGCTCCGATCCTCTGAAAAAATAACTGATGGTGGAGTTTAGAGGTCGCATATGAAGCTTGGCCTTATATATCATATGATACATATTGAGATATTGAGCCCAAACCCACATAGTTTTGATGATGAACAAACGTATCATCAAATATCTTTTAGTGCATGTATACAAAGTTTAAGGAAAATTAAGCAAAAGCACTCAATGTTAGGAATGAGCTCAACGAAGGCATGGATCGATTGAAGCAAGACAAAGTGCTTGAGGAGTCAAGAATGCATCAAACATCTTCATTGTAATATTTATTTGATGTATTTTTCTTTTTTTGTCTTAGCTTGTTAAAGCCTTGCTAAAATCTCTCGCACACACATAAGAACACTTTAAAAGTATGTTTAAAATCATTTAGATATAGTAAAGTACCCTTTAAGAATACAATTCTATGTATCTGCAAATGTGTCGACTATTATTATAATATGAGTCGACTACTTTGAACTATGAAGTTTTGAATACTTACTATCCCATTAAAATAGCAGACTACTGCTCTGCATGGAGTTGACTACTAGTCAAGAATAGACTATACATGTATCAGAGTCGACTAGTATAACCCCAACGGTAAAATTTGATCAGCTCCACAATTTACGAAAGTGTGTCGAATCTAGCCGTTAGAGGGGCAGTTTGGGAATCTGTTTTGTGCGGAATCACCCTTACACATAGGGGATTGATCGGTTTTAGTATGAAGTTTTGATCAATATTTTTTCAAAGAAAATTGTTCTTGAGTCTAAAAGGTTTTCAATCGCCTCTTGGTCAAAATTCTTTAAAAGTTTTAATCTTTTCTGATCTCCTTAAGCCATATTTTTTTTGGTTCTTCGGAAAGCAGTAAACCGCGCCCGAGGGCCGGCTGGCAGCCCGGACAAGAGCCCGGGGGAGCCACTACACTACACTACTCTAGGGGGGGATTACATAAGGGGAGGGGGTACAAGGGCTCAAACCCGGGACCTCCCACTGAGGTCCCGTGTTCGCTCCCGGACACCACAGAGCCAAAGGCGCTCGGTTCCTTAAGCCATATTTTCACATCCATTAGGAGATCAACCATTATAGGCATAACTCTACATAAGGCCTCAAAGCAAGGTCATAGGTAAAAGTGTATCTTTTCATTGGTAAGGAAAACCATCAAGGGTTGAGGTCGTAAGTTGTAATCTCTTGGAAAGAGAGAGTTTGTAAATTCCTCTCGGAAAGAGGTGTTGTAACTATTTGGAAAAAAGTGGATTTAGCCGAGTGAGACTCGGATGGCTGGATGTAGTCCAGGGTTTTTGGGTGAACCAGTGCATCTCTTGTGTTTGATATTGCTCTCTGTGTTGTGGTTGTTTATCTCTTACTTGTTTATTCCGATGCATACTATATTGCTTGAGATATTGTTGTTGATTAAGTTTAATTTGGGTAACTCCATTTATAAACTTATGTAGAATTTATATAGGAATTTTTATACAATAAACACCCCATCTAGTGTCTACTTATTGTTCACTGGATCCCAACACATATATCCCCAATTTAAGGATAAATTTTTTGTGCAATTTTAGTTCAAATATTTGCTTTGATGTAAATATTTTGAGATAAATTAATTGAAACAAAACTTCATCAAAGTAAGCTCACTTGTTGAAATTAATTTTATGGGTTTTTTAGATATAGCCCCCCCCCCCAAAAAAAATGTGTTATTTTAAAAGAGTCCCCCAAATAATAGCTTTTACCATTTGGTCCCCTAATTTAACTAACTCACTTCAAAAGAGTCCCTAATTTTTTAAAACCCACATTTTGCCCCTCCACCTCTCCTTCCTCCTTCGATGGGCTGCGCACGCGACGGGCTTCGCCGGAGAAGACGGGGCTTGCCGGAGAAGGGGGCGGCTGCCTCCTCTTTTCACGGCTGGGGGCGGCTACCCCCCTCTTCTCCGGCGAAGGGGGTGGCTGCCCACTCTTCGCACGTGAACAGAGGGGGCTACCGCCCCCTTCACCGGAGAAGAGGGGGCAGCCCCCTCTTCTCTGGCGAATGGGGCGGCTGCCCCCCTCATCTCTGGCGAAGCCCGTCGCGCGTGCAGCCCATCAGAGGAGGAAGGAGAGGTGGAGGGGCAAAATGGGGGTTTTTAAAAATTAGGGACTCTTTTGGAGTGAGTTAGTTAAATTAGGGGACCAAATGACAAAAGCTATTATTTGGGAAACTCTTTTAAAATAACTCATTTTTGGGGGGGACCTATATCTAAAAAAACCCTAATTTTATTTTAAAATATAAAAGGTTGTGTGCAAGTACCTTATATGAATATTCATCAGGCCCAAAGAAAGATCAATATTTAACATCATTACATGTGCACTAGATCAATATTTAACATAATTACATGTGCACTGCGGTCATAAACATATGATGATTATTTGGTTTTACATGTGAATAATAAATCGGCCCAAAGGAAGATTTATTGTTCAACATGTTAGTATTATTAATGATTGATTACTATGCCAAGATATCACTTACAAGTTAATATCTTGTCCAAAGACAAAATATTAATGGAGCGACCAATATATTGAGATGAGGTTTGCAGTTATTTTAAAGTATTTTTGATTTTAAGACTTTTATGAGCTTGTTTTATATGTATTTTTCTCTTTTCAGTGATAACTCCTGCAAATAGTACTGGTAACGTAAATTCAATGTCTATGCTAAATGGCTCTAACTTCAAATCAAGGAAGGAGAACCTCTTGATAGTTCTTAGTGTTATGGATCTTAATCTTACATTAATGGTTGATTATTTCACACCTCTTACGAAAAAGAGTATCGATGATGATAAGAGGGAGATGAACATGTGGGGGAAATCAAATCGTATGTGCATGATGATTATGAGGAAGGCCATTTCAGAAGTATTTATTGGCGCATTGTCCAAAGAAATCAATACATCTAAGGAGTTCATTAAGGATATCGAAAAGAGATTTGTCAAGAATAAAAAAATTGAAATTGGTACACTCTTCACAATCCTAATTTAAATAAAGTATAATGGTGAATGCAATATCAGGAAGTGCTTCTTGGAGATGCCTCATTTTGCTTCTAAAGTGAAAACATGTAAGCTCGAACTCTCTGAGGACTTACTAGTGCATCTGGTTTTGATATCACTTTTAGCACAGCTTAGCTAGTTTATGGTGAGCTATTATTGTCAGAAAGAGACTTGGTCTCTAAATGGGCACACTTACACTCTGTCCAAGAAGAGAAAATGCTTAAGCAATATAAGGCAGAAGCATATAAAGAAGCATATCACCAACTATCACGCATGGTGTGATAAGAAAGATATGCTTCTTAATTTGGTTTGTTCCGATGTTAATTTAACTGTAGTACCTATAGACACATGGTAGATATATTATGATACAACCACTCATATCAGTGTGTCTATGCATGATAACCTCATATGCCGAAAGTCAAATGATAGTGAAAGATATATTTTTGTGGGAGATGGCAAGGCAAGTTGAGGTAATATGGAAATTTAGATGATTGTTAAAGACTGGATTGTATTTTGATCTTGATGAGACATTTATTGTACCTTCTTTTAGAAAAATTTATTTTTTGCTTCCACTTTGAACAGATCTGGTTATTCTTGTTCATTTGCAATTAAAAATTTTAGTTTGTCTCATGATTCAAAATTGGTTGATTCTTGGTCTTTGTCAGGTTATGATAATTTTTATTTAATTGATAATGTAGCCTCGTTTAAGGAATATTTGTATTTAAGAACAAGAGATACTTAGAGAAAATTAACAGTAAGAATTCAGCTATGTTATGGAATAATAGATTAGGTCGTATCTCCAGACAGAGAATAAACAGACTTGTATAAGATGAAATTATTGACCCCTAGATCTTACAAATTTTGATGTTTATGTTTATTGCATAAAGAAAAAACAAACTAACCAAAGGAGATTTAAAGCCAACAGAGCTTTGGACATCTTAGAACTTATACATACAAATATTTAAAGGACAATCCATATGGTTGCTTGGAATGGTCAACAATATTTTAAATTGTTAACAGATGCTTTTTCAGATATAGTAACATATATATTATTCATGAAAAGTCACCGTCACTGGATGCGTTTAAAATATTAAAGGCTCGGAAGTTGCAAATCACTCAGTCAAAAGATCAAAAGCATTAAATCTAACTATATTGGTGAGTACCGTGGTAGATATGATTATTCATGTGAACAACGTACATGGCCGTTTGCTAGGTTTCTAGAGGAATGTGATATCGTCCCACAGTATACTATGCCAAGTTTTTTCACTATGAATGGTGAAATATGAAATGAGATGCTTAAGGACATGGTGATGAGTAAAATTAGTCATTCTGCCTTATCAGAATAAATCTAAGGAGAAGCACTTAAGACTACAGCTTATATCCTTAATAGAGTTCCAACTAAGGCGCAACTATACCAAAATCCCATATAAACTTTGGACGAACAAGAAGCCTAGTATAAAGCACTTGTATGTTTGAGGATGTGCAGTTATGGTACGTCATTATAGATCTAATGAAAAGAAATGAAACATAAGGATGACGATTTTCTTTACGGGATATTATGAAAGATCTAGTGTGTACAAGATTTATGATCCCACAACTAAATTGATTTTCAAGTTAGGAAAGGACCGGGTCGTTGAGGATGTCGAGTTTGTGGGGGGTGAGATATAGTTTTGAACTTTGTATTCAAAGTGGAATATGTTGATATTTCCACATGTGTTATTGGCATTGATCAAGATCTTATTCATATCCTTGTTCAAGACACAATAAATCAAGATAATGTCAGAAGTCCTCTTATTCAGGAAATTGTTCAAGAAAAACAAACTCTAGCACATTAAGAATCTATGCCATTAAGGAGATCCACTATAGAGATGAGAAGTGCAATGCCAGATAACTATATTGTATTTCTCTAAGAACATGAGTTAGACATTGGAGTGATGAAAGATGATCCGATCGATCCTTCAAGCCATGAAAAGTTCTAACTCATTAAAGAGGATTGTCATGAATGAGAAGATTAAGTCCATGCAGGACATTGACGTTTGGGATCTTATCTCATTGCTAGAAGCTGTGAAACTCATTGGTTACAAATGAACTAAGATCAAAAGTGATTCAAAAGGTAATGTGGAGAGATATAGAGCTTGTCTGGTCTCAAATGCTTTACAAAAAAAAGAATGAATCAATCATAAAGAGAATTTCTCGCTGGCTTCTTCGAAAGACTCTTTCGGGATTATAAAGGCATTGGTGACACATTGTAATCTCCATAATGGTATTTCAAGTTTCATCAAGTGATCATCTCATTTGGTTTTGAGATGAATTTGGTCGATTATTGTATATGCCATAAGTTCAGTGGGAGTATATTTATTTTCTGGTTTTATATGTCGATGACATATTGCTTGCTAATAATGATATAGACTTATTGCATGAAACCAAGAGATTTCTAGCTAAGAATTTTAAGATGAAAGATCTTAGTATGCACCTTTTGTGTTAGGCATGCATTTAGATACACCGGTATCGTTCCCAGGGTATTCTAGGATTTTCACAAAAGGTCTATATCGAAAAGATTCTCAAGAGATATAATATGTAAAATTATAAACAAGGTGATACATATGTGACTAAGGGAGACAAGTTTAGTCTCAATCAGTGTCTTAAGAATGACTTTGAAAATTTGAAAATGCAGAAGATTCCATATGCCTCAACAGTTGGAGTCTAATGTATGCTCAGGTTTGCATCAAGATATTACGTATATTGCAAGAATGTTAGGTATATATTTAAGCAACTTAGGAGTAAACCATTGGATAGTAGCCAAACAGGTTTCATGTTACTTAAAGAGAACAAAAGACTATATGCTCATATATCAAAGGTCAGAAAATCTTGAGATCATTGGAGATACTGACTCTGATTTTGTGGATGCTAAGATAGTATGAAATCTACGTCAGGCTATATTTATCTACTAGTTGGAGGTGTCATCTCCTAGAATAGTGTTAAATAGTCTCTTACGTAGCCTCTTCCACCATGGTTGCAGAGTTCATAACATGTTATGAGGCATCCCGTCATGGAGTATGACCAAGAAATCTTGTCACAAGGCCGCAAACAATGGATGATATTGAAAGACCGCTCAGATTATATAATAACAATAATGATGCAATTTCATATTCCAATAACAATAGGAGCTAGACGAAGTCAAGACATATTGACATCAAGTTCCTAGTTGTTATAGAAAAAGTTCGGAGTGAAAAATTATCTATATAGTACATCATAAATACTACATGATTTCAGATCTGCTTACTAAGGGACACCCAAAGAGTTCCATGATCATATTGCTCGTATATGTGTCACATCGATTGATGATATTCAGGTTTAGTGGGAGTTTGTTCTTCTATGTGCTCAGATGATATTGACATCTTTATGTTATTTTAGTTTATAGTTATGTTAAGGTTGTTTTCTACATAAATAAAGTTTTGATTTATTTACACTTTGATCTTGGTATGTTTTGATCTCACTAAGATTTAAGAGAGAACTAGTTGAATAGGCATGTCAAGATCACATTACATGAAATTTTCATACTACACATCCTCATTATAATCCATGTCATTCGTTGTATCGGTATATGTGACTATTGATATATCGAGTTATGATATATGCAACGAAGGATGCTTTGATCTTACGTTGGTATGATTGATGGACCAGATTGGTTAAAAAGTACAATTTGGTAATGCCAGCAAAGTTGACCTCAATCGGTTATTTTTGCAAAACATATTATAATGTTGCCCATATGGCTAAAGTGAAAGATTGTTGGATCATTAGTCCAACGTTGGGCTTATATGTAAAATAATTATGTATTACAAAGCTATCAAATAAAGTTAAACCCAAATAAAAGTGATGTGTTACGGTTTTGAGTATTTGGACTTTAATGTATTTAATAAGATGTTTGCTTTTAATGTGTAGAGGCTTAATGTGTATTTCTATTTTTATGATGGGATAAAATAAAAATCCCAAGGATAGGAGGATTGTTGTCTATATATAGTGGACATGGTCCATGGATCACACGAATTAAGATTTTCTATCTTGATATCACATCATCAGAAATAGATCGTGGAGAAAACTAAAGGGACTCTTTAAGGAGATTCATGTTGATCTGGAAGGCCAATCACACAGATTTTAAGGTTTTAATCATCAAATGAAAATTTTCTAAAGGGATATGACATGTCAAAACATAAATAAGGTGATACCTATGTGACTAAGGGAGAAAAGTTTAGTCTCTATCAGTGTTTTAAGAATGACATTGAAATACTGAAAATGCAGAAGATTCCATATGCCTCAACAGTTGGGAGTCTAATGTATGCTCAGGTTTGTATGCATCACGATATTACGTATGTATCAAGAATGTTAGGTAAATATTTAAGCAATTTATGAGCAAACCATTGGTTAGCAGCCAAACGTGTTTCATTTATTTAAAGAGAATAAAAGACTATATGCTCATATATCAGAGTTCAGAAAAGCTTGAGATCATTGGAGATACTGACTCTGATTTTATGGATGTTAAGATAGTATGAAATATATGTCATGCTATATTTATCTACTAGCTGGAGGTGTCATCTTCTGGAATAGTGTTAAATAGTCTCTTATGTGGCCTTTTCCACCATAGTTGCAGAGTTCATAGCATGTTATGAGACATTCAGTGGAGTATGGCCAAGAAATCTTGTCACATGGCTGCAAATAGTGGATGATATTGAAAGACCGCTCAGATTATATTATGACAATAAGGATGCAATTTCATATTCCAATAACAACAGACCATATTGACATCAAGTTCCTAGTTATTAAAGAAATAGTTCGGAGTGAACAATTATCTATATAGTACATCAGAAATACTACATGATTACGGATCTGCTTACTAAGGGCCACCCAAAGAGTTTCATGAGCATATTGCACGTATGTGTGTCATATCGATTGATGAAATTCAGGTTTAGTGGGAGTTTGTTCTTCTATGTGGTCATATGATATAGACATTTTTAGGTTATTTTAGTTTATAGTTATGTTAAGATTATTTTCTACATAAATAAAGTTTTGGTTTATTTACACTCTAATTTTGGTATGGTTTAATCACACTAATATTTAAGAGAGAATTAGTTGAAAATATGCATCCTAAGATCACATTACATGAAATTTTAATACTACACATCCTCATTATAATCCATGTCATTCGTTGTATCGGTATACGTGACTATTGATATATCGAGTTATGATATATTGTTAAGGCCAAAATTGATCGAGACAATTGTCAAGCTGACGTAGACTCTTGGTGCTGAGTCGGAGCCTCATCAGCAGATGGAGTGGGACCCTAGGTTAGAAGAACCTGGGTCGAGTGATGGTAGTTGATGATAGTGTGGTGCTCGATTGACCTTCGACCAGCTGAAGCATTGATCGTTTGAAACTAGGAAGCTCGGTGATAGACTTCGACGCTGGATGATGACCGTCGATCTGCACCACAGGGACACGTTAGGATGGTCGGATCTGGGTTCCGACCCAAATCCTCTCTGATGCTTAAGTTAGCATGGAAACTTAAGGAAGAGAGGGAGCTTGGTGCAGCTGAGATCGACCCACGAAGGTTCGTCTCAGATCTGGTGGCGCAAGCTCTATTGTGTAAGAAATATTAGCTGAGAAAGTAGAGTTCTATGTCTTAAACCTCGTACCTTGGAATTGGAAACCTTCCTTGTATTTATAGGCATTAGGGATCCCTTTGGAGACATTGGAGAGATAACGGCCACCCATAATGCGGCCACGATCTTTTCCCTTTAATAGGAGTAAATGTTGTACACATTCCCATGAATTACGAGCCTGCCTTTAATCCCACGTTCGAGTGAGGTGGACTCAGCAGTCGACTAGCCAATGGGCTTTGACTGAGTCGATATCGGGCCTCTCCTGTGGGCCCCGTGGGCCTTAGTCATCTATCGGTCTAGTTATCTTAAATGCCGGCCCAATGGCTCAGTAATGGCCCCCGTCGCACGACCTAAAAGGGTCTGCACGTTGAAGTCAAGTGACGTTACATCACATTAATGAGGGCATGGCAGTCGAGAAAATAGCACTCAAGTTCCAGGAGCCAAAACACCTGCCTCGTCGATTCGGATGATTTGCCGGTTTGAAATCAAAGATACTTATAGCCTTTGGATCCTCGACACGTGTTTCATCATGTGGTTGTCGCCTTACCTATATAGGACGGCTCCAGCGGTAGAATGCGAATGTACCGTCTTCATTCTCTTGATTTAGATTTTCCTTCTCTCAAAAGTAATGGCTTCGTCCTCCATCACTGCCTCTGAAAGGAGCCTGGTCACTGCTATGCAGAAGAATACGGATGGGGTTATAGAGCCGGGTTTGCTCGCCAATCTGAGGTCCAATGTCAAGGCTGGCCAGATCCCTGAGCTTCAGAGGTGTTACGTCCATCTTGATTATCAAGTCAGATTGCTTAGGAGGAATGAGAGGGTCGATCGTCCCAGCGATCAAGAAGTGGGGGTATATGTCAAGGCCTTAGAACGAGGCATTCGATTCTCCATGCATCCCTTCATGCGGTACTTCTTGTGTACCCTGAAAATCTCCCTCTGCCAGTTGATGCCGAACGCCATTGGCATGCTGATGGGCTTCATAGCTCTATGTGTGATGAAGGGGATCGAGCCGTCTCTGAGTCTGTTCAATCATTTTTTTCTCGATTGCTCCCCTTAAGACCTCGAGCTGGTATACGATAATGGCTTGTCGCGGTAAGAAGCTGCTGGAAGATCTCCCCACCTCTAATCCCAAATGGAAGTATGGGGTTGTGTTTGTGATTTTCCAAGGGAGGCAAGCTCCTACACTGATTTGGGGTGCCTCTAACTTAAGCCCTGCCGAGGGTAAGCCGCTGACTAGCAAGGAGAAGAGAGCCACCGACACATTGATGAGCATGCCTGAGGATATGAGGTCGGTCAAGTGGTTGTGGTCCAATGACGTGCTACATCGAACCGTGTGGACGAAAGGTTGGTTCGATCGTGCCCGCCAACTGCTCGACTTTCATTCTTCAACTTAACTTGTTTGTTGCTTTTACATGCATGGCCGGTGTGGATTATCATGTGGATCCTGTACTGAGGGAAACAGTCGAGGCTTCCATCAAATAGACGGAGGTGAGCATATTGTCTCCTCGGGCACCGTCTGGGGTGGAAAGGATGGCCTCACAGTCGGAGGATCGACCCGTCGTTGTTAAGAGGATTGCTCATATGGTCTGCCTTCAGAATAAGAAGAAGGAAAAGCCCACCTCCGAATTTGAAGTAGTTGCACTGGAGGAGCTAAGAAGAGTCGACGCCTCGTTCTCAGTGACTCGGAGCTGTCTGTGGCGAATGCAGCCATTGTCACGCCCCGCTTCCCTAAAATGGAGGCGAGACGTGAAAAGGTCCGCACGAGAGTGGAGCTGTGAAGCCCCAAACCCGATAAGCGTCAATAAAACATAAGCAGGTCCCTGTAACCACAAACGGAACAACAATAATAACATAAGGGGAGACAGAAATAAAATCTCAAATCTCAGAGTTTGTCCAACATTAAAATTAAGTTCAACATCCAGAAAAGCCACCAGGCTAAAAGAATGAGTCTAAAGGCCCAGAACAAGGCTAACAAGGACAACATAACAAAGTATTGGTGCCACGCACCGACAACAAAACAGTCTAAACAACAACACAAACAGTCTCTACGACTGATCGCCCGTGTCCACGAAGTCCTCGTCAAACACAGGCTCGGGCTCGGCGTCCGCAAACACCTCGTCCTCAACAACGAACTCTGGTTCAGGATCTAACATGTGTCACCCAAATGAGTAAAGGGGCACCTGTCAGCAAGTCTAAAAGACTTGGGCAAGGAAACTGAAAGAAAGGTAAACTAACAACCTAGCAGTTATAGTATGCATGACGTGGCAATTAGGGTATGAGAGCACAAGTAAGGCATGTTGTAACAATAGGTGCAAGAGAACAATTATCATGGCATGACAGGAGTAGCCAAGCTGCTAACAATCTCAATCTTTTCACTAGTCACGTTTTCAAGTTATTTGTAGATGTTTACGCCTTACAGCTGAACTTTTTGACATTCACACTGAGTGGCCGCTTAACACTACCCCAGAACCCAGAGTTTACGCCTTACAACTGAAGTTGCTGATCGGGCAGACTCCCAGTTGAATGGCCGCTTAACCCTTACCCCTCCCACATGTAAACAAGCCAGGGTCCCTGTACACGATGCTCAGTAAATGAGCCAGGGTTGCCCCGCACAAGAGCTTGTTTTTAGGTCCACAATTTGGCGTAGGGTTGTGCCCGATAAAAGCAGGAGCCTAGCCTCAATCAATTCACTAGGTGTAGCGGAGCTACGCAATCACGAGAACATTTAAAAAATGCAATGACATGACAATTAATTCGCGTACCATTATTTGAAATGAAACATGACATGGTAGTTATGCAACATGATAAATGACGGATCTAACTTCGTTGTCAAGCTAGTTCCTGGAATTGCGCCTAGGCGAGTATCATTTCGTCGCCTAGTCTCTTTTACGCCTACAACAAGCAAATGTCCTAAGACATGGCCTAAAACCCTAAGTGGCAAGTTTCACTTGCCTAGCACCGAGGATGACGATCACGAAGGTTCGTCTCACAAGCGCTAATCTACGGGGAAGTCGCTGTTAAGGAGAAACAATCATCAACCAACATCCATTTTTATTAGGGTTTCACAAAAACACAAATGTGTTAAGAGAACAATAAGAGATCGATTTATTACCGAACCGTTAGCGGAAGAACGATACCGAGCAAGCACGGCGACGGAAGAACGATCCGGGAAACTAGGGTTCAGATCTGGAAATGGGGAGAAAATCTGGAGAAATGGGGTTTTGGGGATTTTTGGGGGTTTTCCGGCGACCTAGAGGTGGTGGCCGGCCTAAATGGAGAGAGGGAGGAGCTATTGATGAAGGAGGAGGGCTAGGGTTAGATGGATGATGATTTGGGGAAGAAAGATGCTCAGGAGAAATGAAAGAAGAAAAGAAAAACGTTTGGGGGGTTTAAATAGGAAGAGCTGGCGGCTGCCCAGAAATTAGGGGTTCGACACTGATTAGTCGGTCAAAGAGCAACCTCTGACCGACTAGTTTGGGAACTAGTCGGTCGGTTGACCAACGCAGACCGACTAAGTGTAAACAGTAACTCCTGACGAAAAATAGGATTTAGATTTAGTCGGTCAAAGAACAACTACTGACCGACTAGTTTCTCATCTAGTCGGTCGACGAACGTTCTTAGACCGACTAAGAATGAATAGTACTTGGTATCAAAAATGATCATAGAGCTAGTCGGTTAAAGAACGATTACTGACCGACTAGTTTGCAACCTAGTCGGTCGACAAATGTTCTTAGACCGACTAACGATAAACAGTAACTCCTGAATAATTTTCAAAGCCCACTAGTCGGTCCATGAAGGTTTGCCGACCGACTAAATCGTCATCTAGTCGGTCGGTTCCCCTTCTTGTACCGGCTAACGTGCACAGAAAGTTCCGAAATGGAGCACGAAGCTCCGGGATCGATTCCTAAGACTCCTAGGCTTGATCTAACGATAAGATATGACCGATATGAAGCCCGTCACGAATGACTTACTCCAAGACCAACGATTCTAAGGAAGAAGCTAGAAAATCACGACGAAACGATCGAAAATGAAAGCTATAGAGACGAAAACCACGCATAAGGAGAAAATCCACCAAAACATATATATAATATAAATAATCCAGATACATGAAAACCAGTCGTTACATCCTCCCCAACTTAAGAAAAATTCCGTCCTCGGAATTTCCCAACACTCACGTGTCCGGAAACAAAAGTGGGTAACGCTCTCGCATCTCATCCTCATTCTCCCAAGTAGACTCTCCTGGCGAGCCGTGTCGCCACATCACCCTCACAAGATTGATAACCTTGTTCCGGAGCGACTTCTGACGCATGTCCAGAATCTGCACTGGCTGCTGGTCATACGTCATATCAGGGCGAACGGTAATCTCCGAGAAATCCACAGCATGAGATGGGTCGCTAATGTATCGACGAAGCTGCGACACATGGAAAACATTGTGAACTCCTTCCAAAGATGGCGGCAAGGCTAAGCGGTAGGCTACCTCGCCAATCTTCTCCAGAACGTCAAACGGTCCAATGTATCGTGGGCTCAACTTCCCTCGCTTCCCAAAGCGAATCACTCCACGATTCGGGGAAATCTTCAAGAACACATGGTCGCCTGGCTGAAACTCCAAAGGACGACGTTTAGCATCCGCCCAATGCTTAAAACGGTCATGAGCAATCCTCAACCTCTCCCGAATGTTCCTGACAACATCCACAGCCTCCACAATCATTTCAGGTCCCAACAGCTCCCGATCACCAACGTCATCCCAACTCAATGGCGATCGACATTTCCTCCCATAAAGCGCGGCGAAAGGCGCCATGCCAATGCTCGCCTGGAAGCTGTTATTGTAGGAAAACTCCACCAGATGTAGATGATCCTCCCACGAACCCTTGAAATCCAACATGCACACCCTCAGCATGTCCTCCAAGATCTGAATCGTCCTCTTGGACTGGCCATCCGTCTGCGGATGGTACGCCGTGCTGAAACTCAGACGCGTACCCAAACTCTTCTGTAAACTCTGCCAGAACTGAGATGTGAACCTCGTGTCTCTGTCCGACACGATACTCACAGGGACTCCGTGAAGTCATACGATCTCCTGCACGATTCACATACATCACTATCTAAACTAGGAAAAGGAAATAGAAACGGAGAGTAAAAGAATTTACCTCCATGTATCTCCTCGCTAGCGCCTCAGTGGACTGTCCTACTCGGAATGGAATAAAGTGCGCGGATTTGGTCAATCGATCTACGATCACCCAAATCGCGCCATTCTGCTTTGGACTCCGAGGTAGTCCAGTCACGAAATCCATAGTGATGTGTTACCATTTCCACTCCGGAATCGGAAGCGGTTGTAGCAACCCTGCCGTACGCTGATGCTCCGCCTTTAACTCCTGGCAAACCAAGCACTTGGCTACACTTCGAGCCACACTCCTCTTCATACCATGCCACCAATAGTTCAGACGAAGATCCTTGTACATCTTGGTCCCACCAGGATGCACAGAATAAGGCGAACTGTGTGCCTCCACCAACAACTCCTCTCTGATATCCCCAGCTGGCACACACAACCTAGCTCCAAACCTTAGCGAGCCATCCTCATGAATCAAAAAGTCAGTCCGCAGACCGGCTTCCACCTGCTCCCGAATCTTCACCAGCTTCGGATCCTCAGCCTGGCCAGCCTTGATCCGATCCACGATCATCGACTGAATCTGCATACACATCCACGAAGAAGCCTCCCCAGGAAGAACAATCTCCACACCAGACTCGCAAAAATTCTGCTGCAATCTCCACTGTGAGGTCAAAATCATCACCGCTGGAAGCCTACTCAGCGCATCAGGAACCACATTCACCTTACCAGGGTGATACTGCAAATAGATCTCAAAATCCGCCATGAGCTCCAACCATCGACGCTGTCGCATGTTGAGCTCCTTCTGAGTGAAAATATACTTCAAGCTTTTATGATCGGTGAAGATCTTCACTTTCTCACTCAGCAGGAAGTGCCTCCAAATCTTGAGCGCAAACACGACGGCAGCCAACTCCAAGTCGTGCGTCGGGTAATTATTCTCATGAGTCTTGAGCTGACGCGAAGCATATGCCACAACATGCCCGTGCTGATGCAACACACAACCTAGACCCTTGCCAGAAGCATCGCAAAAGATCTCGAATCCACCGCTGCGATCAGGCACAACAAGAATAGGGACAGTCGTCAATCTCTCCCTCAGAACACCAAAGGCATTCTCACAAACACCCGACCAAACAAAAGGTACGTCCTTCCGCGTCAATCTGGTCATCGGCTCAGCAATACGGGAAAAGTCCTTAATGAAGCGCCGATAGTAACCAGCAAGCCCAAGGAAACTCCGGATCTCGGATGCTGACTGCGGAACAGGCCACTCTCTGATGGCCCTGACCTTCTCGGGATCTACTGAAATACCATCTCCAGTCACCACATGCCCGAGAAAAGAAATTCTGTCTAGCCAAAACTCGCACTTCGAAAACTTAGCATACAAACGGTGCTTCCTCAAAATCTCCAACACTGTCCTCAAGTGCGATGCATGCTCCTCCTCCAACTTCGAATAGATCAGAATGTCGTCAATAAAGATAACGACAAACTTATCTAAAAAGTCATAGAAGATCAGATTCATCAGATTCATGAAAACTGTGGGTGTATTGGTCACATCGAAAGGCATAACCACAAACTCGTAGTGCCCATACTTCGTCCTGAACGCTGTCTTCGGAACATCTTCCTTCTTCACCTTCAGCTGATGATAACCACTCCTCAGATCCAACTTCGAAAACACCCTCGAACCTCCAAGCTGATCAAAAATATCATCGATGCGAGGCAACGGGTATTTATTCTTAATGGTCACCGCATTCAGCTCCCGATAGTCCACGCACATGCGATGCGAACCATCCTTCTTCCTCCGACAGTCGATCGTAGCATAGAAGCTCGCAAGCCAATCCATCCCAAGGACCGCATCATAGTTGATGATGTCGTGGACAATGAAATCAGCGTAAAGCTCATGTCCACAGACCACCAACGAGCAAGAATTGCAACCAAGATGCACCGAGACCACACCATTCCCCGTAACGATGT
>JAULAV010003334.1:0-25001 GCA_030789695.1 Scilla litardierei
GTCCGTCTGAAACAGTGCCGTGGCGACGGTGTCAGGTCGCGATTTCAATAACTCCTATTTAGGTTCGTTTCTAGGTTATCGGGGCTACCCTATTTGTCAAAGTCACAAATTGGTGTTCTTGTTCAGTCTAAATCGACCACTACCCTATATGCACAGAAAATTTGTCCGATGGTCGATTTCTACGCTGAGCAGCGTTTTACTGGTGCGGAAAAGTAAATTTAATTATTGTTGTCCAGTTTTAGTTAAGGTTCAGTTTGCTACGGTGTGGGTTTCGCTATGAGTTTAGAGGGACCAACCTGGTGTGAGGAACATGCATTTAATCTGGCGTCGGGTCTGGAAACGGTGGCGGTGCTCTTGTCCCCGACTGCGGGTAGCACAGTGGAGGTCGTCTCGGGATCGCCCCAGGATTGCAACGGCTGTGGGTACGGTGTTGAGATTGGTTCGGTTGCGGGTAGCGCAACGAAACGTCTCAGGCCGCGGTAACGGTAACGGATCACGATGCTAGAAGATCGTGAGTCCTGCGGCGTCTACGTTGTCTCGACTACGGGTAGCGTAGTGAGACTCATCCGGGCAGCGGACGAAGTGCGGCAGCGGGTACGGTCAGTCTGACGGCAAGAGCCGGGGTCAACAGAACAACCGTGCCTTGGGAAGGCGTTGGAACAAAGTAGTCGCGGCGGCTCGAAGGAACAACAGCAGTAGCAATGTTCCAAAATGCGCAAATTTCATCTCTATCACCCCGCCTTATCCCTTGAAGAACGTCAATGAGCGTGGAGTCCGACTGCCGAAAGACACAGTGAGTTCGACCCGCAAATGAAACGGGCTTGCCCAACACTCGGCCTCGAAGGCAAACTCTCTCGTAGGATTCGAGGCGTTATTGGGTGGCAGCTGGAAGGAATCCCCGCTAACGATCAACTGAAACCTGCTCCATGGCAGATCCTTAGCCCACGGCCGCATTGCCCTCCCGATCTTATCAAGCCGATCAAAGAGCTGGCCGTCAATCATGCTGATCTTACCAATAACGAGGGCTTTGGCCGAAGCCCACCGGCCGGTGGCGGGCTTGCTGCTGTTCACCCTACGGATGAGGGAGTCGAGGGATTCGGTGCCGAGGCCGAGGCCGACGAAGGAGTGAAGGGTCTGGCCGATGAGGGCGCAGGCAGAGACGCCGGTGGAGTCGGGGTCGCAGGCGGGCGTCAGGGTCGCAGCGTGCAGCGGGTGATGGCAGCGGGCGGCGATCGGAAACAGTGGCGACGGCGGCCTCGCCGTGAATCGCGGCAGCGATCGGGGCGCTGCACGGGGGGGTCGGGGTCAGTGTCGACGGCGAATGGCCGTGGCGAAGCACGGCAGCGGCGGCGGAAGATGCTGCAGGCGGCGGCGGGAAGAGGAGATGCAGCAGTGGGCGAGCGGCTTGGCGGGTCCGGTGGTCGGAGGGGCTGCTGTGGCGGCAGATCGCCGTGAGGGAGAGAGAGAGGGAGGGAGACGGAGGGAGGTGACTCGCGACGGGGAAACGATGGCGGGCGACGGAGAGGGCCGGAGGCTGAGGGGGAGAGGGAAGGCGGCGTCGCGGGCTGCGACGAGCTGTCACGGCGGCGATCGGGGCTCGCGAGGTGGCCGTGGCGATCGGATCTCGACGGGGGCCCGTAAATCACGGCGGCGTTGCGCTGATGACCGCCGGCGGCGAGGCGTTTTGAGAGTGAGGGAGAGGGGGAGATGCGGGTGTTCTCAGGCGGCCACGACGGAGGAAGGGCCGGGAGGCGGCGTCGTGAGGGGGAGGGGGAGGGGGAGGGGGAGGGAGAGGGTGAGGGGGAGAGAGAGAGAGAGAGAGAGAGAGAGAGAGAGAGAGAGAGAGAGAGAGAGAGAGAGAGAGAGAGAAGAGAGATGAGAGAGAGATCGGAAATGGGGGAAAATTTGGTGGCGGCTGAGGGGTTAGGGTTAGGGTTAGTTAGGGTTAGGGATTATTAATAAGATATATAATGCTATATACCCTAGGGTTATAGTTAAGAGAAGAAATTAAAGGGGGTTAGAGGGTGTAGAAAGAGGGGGAATTCTCGAGGAGAATAGAAAGAACAGTTTAGGAAATATTTAGAACAGATTTGATAAGAGATTTAGCCAGATTTGGCTAACGATTTCGAAATTGAATCTGATTGGGGAAAAATCGACGGTCGAGGTTTCTCCGAGCGATATCTTTCAATCCGGGCGTCAGAAAAATAATCCGAAAATACCGGGGCGATCGTGGAGACGAGACGCACAGATCTACGAAGCCCGATCGTGCGTAACGCCTACCAAAAATTTACGTAAAATTGGGAATGACGTTTTGAGTCAAACGACTAAAATGCCCCCATCGTTCAAAGTCGTTTTGCGAGAAAATGAGCCGTGAAAGACGTTCCCAAAAATTACTATAAAATTCAACAACCCAAAACGATCGCAACGGCTCAACGCATCGCATATGCCGGAGCTCGAAAATAGCCAAATAAAATACGTGCATGATAAAACACGTGCGCGCAGAAAATTACAAACGGTCGAAAAACGGCTGTTACATTTTACCCACCTTAGAAATGATTTCGCCCTCGGAATCACTCATAGTAAGACTATTAATAAAATCCATAAATACTTAAGCCTATAACTCACATCTTCCCCACAATGATCTCTAATCCTATAACTTCAACATCGTTCCTCAACTAATCCATCATAACCCATCTTATCACTGGATAATGCCACGACTAGTCTCACATCCTAAAACTCAACCATAGATCCATCACTGCTGTTAAATTTCCAATTCCAAGTCCTCATAAAATAATAATAATCACCTTCTCTTACCATACCACTCTACTAAACATCATCGCTCCATAACATCTTTAAATTTTCTCAATCTCTTCCCAATATTAATCAGTCGCTAAAATGATGTTCTAGTCGATCACCAATCCAAGACGAAGACGTTGTCTATCTTATAACACATTTCACAATCAACAATCGCCGTGTCCTCAATACATTCCGTGTCATATCTTCCCATAAATTTATCAGCCAAATAATTGAACTTATCAGAATCACCTCTCATCCTACTCACTATAACTAATCCCAACCAATTAAGTCCGACTACCTAACCATCCATTCATCTCAACGCGTCGTGTTACTCCCAATGTCTTCTCACGTCAACTCAACAATCAAGTCTCGACGCTAATAAAAGCTCTACTCAATCTCATGATCACCCTAACTCCACCATACTCTGCAGCCACTCCTATCTACCATTCGTTTAAGCCTCAAGTCTGATAAGTTATCATCTCCTCGCATATAAATTCATCTGGCCAGAATTTCCCATTGAGTCCGCCACACTTCGGTTTTATAAATAAGTCTTGGACAGCCCATTCTTTTCATCCGAAAGAAATCTGTTCCAATATCCTATCGTTCCAAAATCGGTCAATCAATGCTATAACAAATCTCATCCCTCCCTGAGCCTACCCGCAACAAAATCTTACAACAATAATAGCTAGTCCCAAAACTATAACAACCATAACATAACATTCCAAAATGGAGAGAGAGAAGAGAAAGAAAAACTTAAAACCAGTGACACATTTTTAAAACATTTGGAAAAACGTGTGGAGTCGTGGTAATGGATGAGGAAGGATAATTGATTTGTGATCTTGTGAGCTAATTTCAAAAACTTTAAAGGTTTGGTTTAAAAGAAAAACAAAGTTTTAATACCATCACACGAAGTCAAAGATAAGCTATTCTATAATTGCGAAAAACTACGTCTAAGGAAATTGCCTGCTATGACCCTATTCATATACGTATGAATACCGTCATTCAGACAATTTCAATCATATCATGGTTAACACTGAGTACACATTCAAGACACAAAAGGCATTTATTAGGGTCCTAAAGATGACACACTCATACAGATCTACACACTATACCTATATATACATCACGACGACATCACAAACTCAAAGGCCCATTACTAGCTAGGCATGACATAGACAACTACAGGCGCTGATGTCTACATACAAGAGGGAGACCGAAACCAGAACGACACGAAACAAGATCGAAAGAACGTAGTCATGTAAGGCGAGGGTAAGAAGGTGGTCGGATGGACGGGACAAAAATATTGCAAAAAAAAATTTAACGATGAAAGAAGGATTTGGTGCAAAATATGGTATCATATACTTTTAAAAATATACATATTCATATACTTAAAAGTGAGTAGATGTAGCAAATCAAAGTTTTGGAAAAAGTAAGACGAAAGAAGGATGGGTAGGGTGAGAAACGATTGTTTTGCAAATGAAAATAAGTTTACACAAAGATTTTGAAATGTGGTCACGAAGAACATAGAACTGATATAATAATAATAATAAAATAATTGGAGTTCCCTCTAGTTTAGAAAATATTTAAAAAAAGTATCTCCGGTAAGTGATTAGAAATAGATCTTGTAGTTTAGAAAATTAATATATATATATATAGGACTATAGAATTTATATCAATGTTTAAAACTGAAACAAGAAAGTTGCCGATTTGAAAATAGGTACAAGATAGTAAAATAATTTTACGGCCAGGGATGTTTCAAGATCAGTGAAAGAATTTTAACTCAAAAGAAAAACAAGAAATTTTGAAATATATAATATAGGGGTTTCCAAAGAAGTTAAGCTGAGCGAAAAAACTTAATAGTAATTTCAAAAATACTTTTAGAGGCAGCAGACTTGGCAAGGGAAAAGACTCGAAGGATCAACGATACTCGTCAGGAACGATTACGTGAATTGGAAGAAAGGAAAAGATCGCATGATGGATACACTTAGGATACGTTTCACGAAGCTACGATGGAACTCTACGGTCGATATCACGAAAAGGGTAGTGATCAGGGAGACGCTAGAAGTCAGGGATTCTAATCATCGGGTCGTCTAAAAATCATGAGAGCTCGGCACTAAGATCTCCTAATGAGCTAGGCTGTCACCAGGATCTAACGGGTAGGTTTCCTAAGAGAATCAAGGTTAGTTCTGCCGGGCCCGAAGTCGATGGAGCTGGGCGAGCGACTAAACTAAAAGAAGGACTCTAGAAATCTAATTTGGTCAGAGCTAGGTAGGGAGAGGCTACTAAGGTATCCTAAGACGGGTACGGCTAAATCTTAACCAAAGTTTCTGACTATCCAACTGGGACATCTACCTAAGTCTTTCTACCATCTAAGACTGGGTAAACCAAATTTTAGACTTGTACATGGATATTAAATGAATGCGGTACTTTTATTGTTCCGAACTTTTGCATGACCTGCATGGGCCACCACTAAAACCAGTCACGCCCCGCTTCCCAAAAATACGGAGGCGAAGCGTGACTAAGGCCCGCTTAGGCCGGAGCTGTGGAGCTCGGACCCAATAAGCATCTGTAGGGGTACCATTTTAAAAGTTTCAGGTTCTTGCATTAATAAAGTTCGAAACAACAGAAAGTACAGAAAGGAAGTTGTATTCATTAAATTAGAGATATAATATCCAACGAGTACAAAGTCTAAAAAGAAGCCTAAGCATGGCAACAAAAGTTTTAAAAACGAACCTAAAAGCAGTAACCTCTAAAAGTGACGACTAAAAAGACCTCTAGGTCTGGTCCTCGTCGGGCACGTACTCTGGGTCGACGTCCTCAGTTCCTCGTACTCCAGTGAGTCTGCCACGTCCACGAACTCTGGCTGAGCACCTGACGTACAGCAGCAAAAGAAGGAACTGTACGTCAGGTAAGGTCTACAAAAAGGGTTAGACCAAACTGCAAGTGTATCAACTTTTAAACAACGATTTACTGGTTGATTAGCATGCTGGGGTTATAACTGAGTAACAAAAGGAGTAACGTAGCAGGAAAGTAAAGCGTAACAAGTAGTAGTCGTTGCATGTGCTACCAACTACGGGACTAACCTACAGGTGTCATGACAAGTCGGGACGTGACGGGACAAAACGAGACAAGACAAGTGAGACACGAAAGGGTTCACGCCTTACGGTTCGAGGGGGATCAGACCCTCTTGCCGTGCGCACGCTCAACCCAACCCCAAACCCCAAGGAAGACAAGACAAGACAACAGTACAAGGGATCACTCGCTCTAGTTTGGCGAGTGCCCTATTGCCCGCAGGCTGTGTATCAGTACAAGTGATCACTCTCTCTAGCTTGGAGAGTGCCCTATTGCCCGCAGGCTGTGAATCAATACAAGGGATCACTCGGAGAGTGCCCTATTGCCCAGCGGGCTGTGCAAGATGGGACGGGACGTGACAAGACGGGAATGGTTATTCTAGGGTGTCCGCACACATGCACACACATGATAGCCCTACAGTATCAAAAGTTGTTGTTGTCAGGCTCAGACTTTGTCGTCAAGTCTGAGCCGTCAAGAGTCGTCCCGGACGCTATCATTTCACGTCCGGTTCTTTTTGTTCACAATTAACAATTCTAACCAACAAAGGCCTAAGCACGGCCAAAAGTGCAAGTGGGATACACTTGCCTGCGATGGCGAGTGTGTCGTCCTCTCGAAGCGTCTCGTCCAAGCGTCTCGTCCGTGGAAGTCCGTCTGAAACAGTGCCGTGGCGACGGTGTCAGGTCGCGATTTCAATAACTCCTATTTAGGTTCGTTTCTAGGTTATCGGGGCTACCCTATTTGTCAAAGTCACAAATTGGTGTTCTTGTTCAGTCTAAATCGACCACTATCCTATATGCACAGAAAATTTGTCCGATGGTCGATTTCTACGGTGAGCAGCGTTTTACTGGTGCGGAAAAGTAAATTTAATTATTGTTGTCCAGTTTTAGTTAAGGTTCAATTTGCTACGGTGTGGGTTTCGCTATGAGTTTAGAGGGACCAACCTGGTGTGAGGAACAAGCATTTAATCTGGCGTCGGGTCTGGAAACGGTGGCGGTGCTCTTGTCCCCGACTGCGGGTACCGCAGTGGAGGTCGTCTCGGGATCGCCCCAGGATTGCAACGGCTGCGGGTACGGTGTTGAGATTGCTTCGGTTGCGGGTAGCGCAACGAAACGTCTCAGGCCGCGGTAACGGTAACGGATCACGATGCTGGAAGATCGTGAGTCCTGCGGCGTCTACGTTGTCTCGACTACGGGTAGCGTAGTGAGACTCGTCCGGGCAGCGGACGAAGTGCGGCAGCGGGTACGGTCAGTCTGACGGCAAGAGCCGGGGTCAACAGAACAACCGTGCCTTGGGAAGGCGTCAGAACAAAGTAGTCGCGGCGACTCGAAGGAACAACAGCAGTAGCAATGTTCCAAAATGCGCAAATTTCATCTCTATCACCCCGCCTTATCCCTTGAAGAACGTCAATGAGCGTGGAGTCCGACTGCCGAAAGACACGGTGAGTTCGACCCGCAAATGAAACGGGCTTGCCCAACACTCGGCCTCGAAGGCAAACTCTCTCGTAGGATTCGAGGCGTTAGTGGGTGGCAGCTGGAAGGAATCCCCGCTAACGATCAACTGAAATCCGCTCCATGGCAGATCCTTAGCCCACGGCCGCATTGCCCTCCCGATCTTATCAAGCCGATCGAAGAGCTGGCCGTCAATCATGCTGATCTTACCAATAACGATGGCTTTAGCCGAAGCCCACCGGCCGATGGCGGGCTTGCTGCTGTTCACCCTACGGATGAGGGAGTCGAGGGATTCGGTGCCAAGGCCGAGGCCGGCGAAGGAGTGAAGGGTCTGGCCGGCGAGGGCACATGCGGAGACACCAGTGGAGTCGGGGTCGTAGGCGGGCGTCGGGGTCGTAGCGTGCAGCGGGTCATGGCGGCGGGCGGCGATCGGAAACAGTGGCGACGGCGGCCTCGCCGTGAATCACGGCAGCGATCGGGGCGCTGCACGGGGGTCGGGGTCAGTGGTGACAGCGAATGGCCGTGGCGGAGCACGGCAGCGACGGCGAAAGATGCTACAGGCGGCGGCGGGAAGACGAGATGCGGCAGTGGGCAGGCGGCTTGCGCGGGTCCGGTGGTTGGAGGGGCTGCTGTGGCGGCGGATCGCCGTGAGGCAGAGAGAGAGAGAGAGAGGGAGACGGAGGGAGGTGACTCGCGACGGGGAAACGATGGCGGGCGACGGAGAGGGCCGGAGGCTGAGGGGGAGAGGGAAGGTGGCGTTGCGGGCTGCGACGAGCTGTCACGGCGGCGATCAGGGCTCGCGAGGTGGCTGTGGCGATCGGATCTCGACGGGGGCCCGTAAATCGCGACGGCGTTGCGCTGATGACCGCCGGCGACGAGGCGTTTTGAGAGTGAGGGAGAGGGGGAGATGCGGGTGTTCTCAGGCGGCCGCGACGGAGGAAGGGCCGGGAGGCGGCGTCGTGAGGGGGGCGGGAGAGAGAGAGAGAGAGAGAGAGAGATGAGAGAGAGATCGGAAATAGGGGAAAATTTGGTGGCGGCTGAGGGTTTAGGGTTAGGGTTAGTTAGGGTTAGGGATTATTAATAAGATATATAATGCTATATACCCTAGGGTTATAGTTAAGAGAAGAAATTAAATGGGGGTAGAGGGTGTAGAAAGAGGGGGAATTCTCGAGGAGAATAGAAAGAACAGTTTAGGAAATATTTAGAACAGATTTGATAAGAGATTTAGCCAGATTTGGCTAACGATTTCGAAATTGAATCTGATTGGGGAAAAATCGACGGTCGAGGTTTCTCCGAGCGATATCTTTCAATCCGGGCGTTAGAAAAATAATCTGAAAATACCGAGGCGATCGTGGAGACGAGACGCATAGATCTACGGAGCCCGATCGTGCGTAACGCCTACCAAAAATTTACGTAAAATTGAGAATGTCGTTTTGAGTCAAACGACTAAAACGCCCCCATCGTTCAAAGTCGTTTTGCGAGAAAACGAGCCGTGAAATACGTTCCCAAAAATTACTATAAAATTCAACACCCCAAAACGATCACAACGGCTCAACGCATCGCATATGCCGGAGCTCGGAAATAGCCAAATAAAATACGTGCACGATAAAACACGTGCGCGCAGAAAATTACAAACGGTCGGAAAACGGCCGTTACAATGACCAAACTACCCCTCACACATTCAAGCATTTACAAGTATGCCATTACTTTATGCACACACCATCTTAGGATGTACGCACAGAGCTTTAGTCCAAATGACCGTTTTGCCCCTCGCCTTTCTAGAAATTTACGGGGGTTGCCATTGACCCCTAACCCCTTTCACACTTGCATGGCTCCTCCTACACACATCCATGCCCATCCATGCGAGCATACATGCTTCACACACACACGTCTAACGCACTCCTGTCGTTTTACACCCACGACGTCATTTGCACTTCTCCCGCTTTCACATTCGCATTCTCTTCCCTCAGCCACATATTACGGCCTAATTGCCCTTGCACTATGTCACATACATTGTTATCTATGCTTATTTCATGCCTACATATGCCCCTTAAGTAGAAATACCACGTGTACATAGTTGAATACACGCATAGTGCAAACAGGGCATGACACATCCTGCGGTCCTGCGTCAGGTGCTCGAACCACTGCCTCAACTCATCCCTGGCCTCCTCCGAAAGGTAATGGGCCTCAAACCTCTTCCTGAAGGTTTTCCACTCCACTACCCATGTCATATGCCTCTCCTGGGCATCCCACCAATCTCGGGCTTGATGAGTCAACTGCCGCTTGACCAACTCTACACATGCCTCTGGGGGTATGCCAGCCAAGGTCAGGTCGTTATCTGTGTGACGCAGCCACTCAGCAATCTCTAAGCTGGTCTCTCTGCCAGAAAAACACGGGTCGCAAAGATCGAAACTGCTTGTAACTCGGGGCCTTCGGTGCAGGCACCTCGAGTCCAGCCGCCCTGTCCTCCAGCCGCTTCTAGTGGTCCAAGATCCCCATCAGGACCTTCGCCATCAGGGCCGACTCTAAGGTCCGGTCTACCGAGCTACCCGAAGCTCCGGTCCCTCCGGACCCTCCAGGTGTCCCGTCACTGCCAGACGTACCGTTTCCTGCCTCCATACTGTGGAGTAGAAACAGAACAAACTTAAATTAGTACCTCATATACATCTTGAAGTGTCGGAGCATTACCTGTGTCATCCTTACACAATCACAGTGTACGGTGACTTGCATCGACCACCACAAAACCTGTCACGCCCCGGTGCCCAAAATGGGGGCAGGGGTGACGCCCGCGGTACGGGAGTACCAAGCGTTAAGGCGCTACAAGAAATTAGCAGGCTACTGCAACTGCTAGAACAACACATGCAATTAAAGCATGTGCAAAAGTAAAGCACGAACTGTAAAGCTCCAGCACGACACAGAAAAGTACAGCGAGGCGGCGGCAAGCAACAAGCGGGAGCGTACGAGTGTACATCACAGATCATCTACTATCAACAGAGCACAACATCATATACTGTATATATACTATCAGCAGGGGCACGGGGCACAAAAGCTGACGGGGAAAACAAAAGTGTCTGCTCACAAAATAAACTACCCCAACCAACTACACCCAAACCCTAACTAATTGCTCTATGCTTCTGGCCTAGAAGAGTCGCCCTCAGGGCGTCGGTAGTCCAGCTGGTAAGCTGATGTCCTTGGACCTGTACCTGGAGAGTGAGGGGGGAGGGACATGTCACAGCGTGTCAAGTAGGAAACTCAACCACACAAGCCATATTCACAATACTACACGTAAGCTACGGGTACTAAGGTTATTAAAATTAATGTTCGTTGTTTGGAACCTAAACATTAAGTGGGACACAAGGGAGCTGGACCTCACCCATAAGGCGGGTGGAAAGAATCTCCGACTCTCTGGCGTGCTAGCCCGTCAGGAGCCTTCGTAACACAATCTCTCTCCATGACCCAAAGGGCCACGACCTCGAAAGGCCAAAGAAGCCACACACCCCAAAGGGTCACGACGACTCCCCGCGGTAGGAGGGCCAAAGAAACAACCTCGAAAGTCCAGTCTACACTATGTCCACCTAATGCTTTGGTTCCCCCACCCCACTCCATAAGATGCTCACCCACCTTAAAGTGGCAGGAGACATCCCTGGCTTTCATTTTAATCACCTTTCAATTAGCATTGCATCGGGTTTATCTGAAACATAATGGTGTAAAATTTGAATATCCATCTTTCAATGTAACGAATCAAACCAACATTCTCATATATAAAGGAAACATCGCCATATGCATTATAATCATATTCATTAACGCCTTCATGGTATAAGCAAAATTCATCATTCATCATTCGCTTAAATAAAAACATAAGAGTACAAGGAACTTCCAAGGTAACTTGAACTCAACCATCCAAGCACTACTAAATAAGACATGCCATAGAAAACAACATCAAGTGTGGCTAATAATCTTGTTTGGAAGGAAATAGAAGAACAACTAAGGTAGAATGAAAACAATGCATTAGTTTAGTTAAAACTTGTAAAATTTAGAAGAGGGTTAATATAAGATTCAAAAATAAATGAAATGTCTTAAGCCTAATTTATAGAATTTCATAAGGGGGTTATTTAATGATAATTGTAGGTGCCTAATCCTAACTTTTTGCTTATTGCTAAGATTGAGAAAAACACTCTTACAAAAATCATGGTTTTGTCGTGGAAGTTAAGTTTTTCAAAAGGGTTCTTGAACTACTTCATGAAGTAATTCATAAGTAGGCTTACCTTAATAATAGTTATAGGAAAACTAAAATTCTTATTTAAATTGAATGTTCACAAACTCATTTACTAAGTTCATGGAAAAGTCCAATTTCCTATTGAAATGAAACCAACTTGTTATGGAAATCAAAGTTTGCTTAAAGGGAACTTATAGAACCTTGTAAATAATGGTAATTAGGGTTCATACACTCTCTAAAATCATTTTGAGCTTCTAACTTGAAAGTTGGCATAAACCATCTTACTAATTTTTCTTTTATACTAATTTTTCAAATGGTTTTTCTTTTAAACATGTAATTCTAAGGGAGTTAGCAAGTGGCATTTTGTGTAATGTTCCTAACTTAAGTTTATAGGGCTTAGGATGTTATGGAAATGCTTACAAAACGCTCACAAAAATTTCGGCAAAGTTTCTCTTGTATTTATCAAGGTTTCACAATTACAACATAAGTATTATTAAAGGAAACACATGCTATAAACCCAAAAATATAGTTTTGCTCATAGAATCATAGGAGGAATAATAATCAACATCCAAAAACATAAAATCTAAAAAAATTAAGCTTGACCCATTACTCAATTTGATCCAAATAACAACTTTTAACAAAGGTGAAAGAACAAAAACATAAAATTCTACACACAGCCAATATTGGGAGTATGGTGAGAATCCTACCTTTCTAATGCTTATAAATGATTGTAGGAGAGCTAAGGATGTCTCTTGATGTTGTGGATGTGAGGGCTCCTCTCTCCTTCTTCCAATTTTCCTTCTCCTTCTCTCTTTTCTTTCTTTTTTTGATTTGTTTTTTTCTTGTGTTTTTTGTTGCAGGTTTCGGCCCTATGAGAGTTCAAACGAAATGAATGAAAAAAAAGAAAAACAAAAATGGAAGGAAGAAGAAGCTTATAGAAGAGAGTAGAGAAAAGATATCTTCAAGGGTTTAATTTATTTACAAATTTGCCATGCCTAAGCATTAAAAAGTCACTCAACTTAGTGGTTTAATTACAAGTTTGCCATTACCAATTAGGTTAGCTCATCATTTCGCTATTTACAAGTAGGCCATTGCCTTTCATCATTTTTGGCAAGTTCCTACAACATTCTCTTTAATTAAATACCCCTCTTCGGGTATAAATGTAAACTAGTTCGTCATGTAAGTTTGCCACATACTTGACTGAGGAATACTTGTATTATCACTTAGGAGCATTACACCCCCTTCGCGCGGGGTGGGGGGGGTTGGGGGGGTGGACGACGGCGACAACACGTGGATAGGGCGGGGGGTGGCCATTGACGAGGCTAGGGTTAAAGAAAAAAACCATATTACCCAATTATTTTCAGATTAGAGCATGTTAAAAACATGATTTTTGGGGCGATTAGCCCAGATTCCACTTTGATCTTACGAGATCAATGGAGAAAACAATCATACGTGTTACGACCTAAAGATCGTGATGGCCCGACTTTCTATCCCCTATCATCAAGCTCCCCACCTACGTCACTCCTCCGTCACGAAGGCCGGCGGGCCCCACGCTAGGGTGCCAATCTCGCGACTCCAGAGACTGCATTTAGCTTACCCACGGCAGAGCGCCAGGCTACCCCGGAGCCGACACGGCCGAGGGAAGGGCGCACCCTACTATGGTCGATGGTAGAGCCGCACTCCTCCAGGATCCGGGTCGGTAGCAACGTACCTCGGACGCCACCAAGGCGACCCGAAGACCGGGCGACCTAGCGGCCCTGAGTCGCACTCCTTCCATCACCAGGGCTACCCGGAGACCCCATCGATAGCGCCACATCTTGGACGCACACCAACGTCTCTCTGGCACATCGAACGCACAAACAACCTAGTACAAAGGACGCTACTGACAGTAACACCGCCCGACCGTCTGGTAAATCACCCCATGGCCGCTGTGCCCCCTGACACTTAATACTTTTGTCCCTGACACCCTGACGAAAGCGCCCCTGGCCGTTGCGTCGTCTGACAAAAGCATGGCCGACACTCCTGTTCGTGACATCCTCGTCCGAAGCTTCCGCTGACAACAGGGCCAGCTCAACACGCCGAGTCAGCATGCCAGGTCAGCCCCACCTAACCACCTCCGACAGGTATAAATACCCATTCACTTCTTACGGTAAAGGGGTTGGCAAATACACTCTCAATCTTATTACTCACACACAAGAGCAAAGGTCGTCCATATCTTTGTTCTTCCTCTCATAGCTCGTCACGTACGGTCGGCTCACCCTCAGTCCGACTTGCGTGCCTAGCCCCCGCTTTAAGTCCTATTACTGACTTAGGCATCGGAGAGGCTAAGGGTTGGACCCCAACCCGGCCTTTCTGACGAGTTGCTCCTTGCGCAGGTTAGCCCGCCATCACCGGTCACGCTCACCCGCAACCTAGGCAGCTCGGCCCCCTTCTCTGCATCCTACCGGATTCGGTACCGTGGTCAGCTTCCGCATCAAGCTTAGCCTCATCACCCCTCTAATCACCTGTCAAATAGCCTACCCTAATCCCGTCATTAGCATAACCACTGTGCCCTTGGTTCCCCATAATACAAATTCATTGTACGCGAGTTCTACCCTGCAACAATTGGCACCGTCTGTGGGAAACGAAGGGTCACACTCATGTCAGACCCCATACCAATCACCCGAAGCCCTGACCACAGAAAGGACCCCATGGATCAAGAATCCCATCCCGTGACTCCTGCGACTAATCCACCCCCAAAGGTGGAGGTCGAAACGGTCCAGGCCTCGGCCCACGCAGTGCAGCAGAGCTTCGAGGCCTTCACCAAGATGATGGCGGGCTTCACAACAGCTAGAACCGAAGCACCCCCGGGCCCCTCGGAGCCCCCGAACGTGAGACGGAATCTTCACCCTCAGTTCATTGAAGAGATGGGGGACAAAGGGCTCGCCGAGGAGATTGCGGCCCAGCAGAGGCTCCTGAAGGAAGAAATGGAGATTGCCCGGCTGCGAAGGCGCCGACAGGAAGCGGTGACCGCTCAGAGACATCTGGACGAGGCGACCGAGGCCGCCTGGTAATCCCTCCTCGACGAAGAAACGGCCCGACGACAGCTCCGCTTCATTGCCGCGGAGCGCGAAAGGCTCCAAAGGGAGAATGTGGAGAACCGGGAGATCCCGGAAGCTTCGATGACGGGCGAGCGACACATGAATGAATGCAGCCCGTCGATCGTCGGGACCCCACCTCAGGGGTGAAATCCGCCCCATCGGCGCTTCTCCCCAAGTCGTCTGGACGAGGAGGCCGTTCGTGAACAGCTCCGCTTCCTCGTCGCAGAGCGCGAAAGGCTACTAAGAGAGAGTCAAGAGCGGAGGGGATTCCCGGAGGCAACGGCAACGGGCCGACGATACTGGGATGACCTCAGTCTACCACGCGCCGAATCCCCGGCCCACGTAGGGAGCCCTCCCCGGTGACTGCGTTGTTATTCCCCGGGGTATGATGACCGACAGCAGCCGAGGCAGGACCGAAGCCAAACCCCAGAGTGGCGGAGGGGACACGCGCCAGAACGCCCCGCCTACCCCGAGGAGGCCATGCCATTGGCACCGTGGATCACGTCGACCCGAGACCCGTGAGGTTCAAGGCCCCCCATCTGGCCACCTACGGCAGAAGAGGTGACCCCCTCTCCCACGTACAACAGTACCGGGGGGCGATGGAGGCACAAGATGTGGATGATGTATTCCTATGCCGGTATTTCTCGCAGAGCCTGAAGGACACGGCACTGGAATGGTACTATGGCTTGCCAGCAAGATCCATTGGGAGCTTCGGTGAACTATCCCACAAGTTATGCCAAGAGTTCCGGGCCAGGCGCGTAAAGAAGAAGCCCTTAGACTACCTCAGCACGATCATCCAAGGGGAAGGGGAGACGACTGGGAAATACCTGCGCCGCTTCCAGGATGAGAGGAGGGCGATGGTGGCATGCGGCGATGAAGTGCTCATGCAAGCCTTCAAGACCGGACTACGGAATCGGAGCCTCCGCAAATCCTTGCTCCGGGACCCTCCGGCCGACTACGACGCATTAGTCGTGCAGGCGGAGAGATACGCACTGACCGAGGAGACCCTAGGCCCAAAAGAACCGGTCGCCCTGACCAGATCGTCCCAGGGTGATCCCCGGTCCTATCCCAGACCAATGCAAGAAGATGGGCCCCGAGGCCGCGACCAGTCGGCTCAACCAAGGCGCGACCCTTCAGGGCGTCGCCCGCAAGACCGTCCCGACCCGGCGCGAGAATTCGCACTGGACCGAGAGCCCCCCGAGCAGTCCCAAGGCTTAAGGGGCCCCTGCGGGCCCAGTACACCTAACTCAATGCCCTGATGATAGAGGTGCTGGCCGTGGCAACAAGGGCTGGGCTTCTGCCAGACCCCCCCAGGGAAATGAAGTCCGACTCGGCCAAGCGGGATCTCCGGAAGTATTGTCGGTACCATCGGGACCACGGCCATGATACCAACAATTGCTACACCCTCAAGCGGGAGATCGAACGATTGATCCAGGCGGACCACCTGGGAGGTTTCGTCGATGGCAGAAGGCCAATCCAAGAGGAGAGGGCCCCGCGAGGAGCGCGAAGAACGGATCCGCCACCAGACAGCGAGCGGGAGGAACCTCACCCACTGAAGCCAGTCATGCACATAGATGTGATATATGGCGGGCCATTCTCCTAAGGGTCGTCGTCGTCGAGCAGGAAGGCGTACGCGCGGCAGGTGATGGCAGCGGGTCTCGGCGACGATGCGAGGGAGAAAAGGGTGGCCCGACCTCCCATCACCTTTACCGACAAGGATCTGGAGGGAATCGAGCTACCACATGACGACGCCATCGTCATCGAGGCTCAGATAGGGACGGCCGTCATTAGCCGCCTCCTGATCGACACTGGGAGCTCCTGCGACATCCTATTCATGTCGACGATAGAGAAGATGGGGTTGGGGCAGTCGGACCTGAGACCTTGCTGTGGGCCGATCGTCGGCTTCACTGGCCACTCGACTCCTATTGTGGGGGTAATCACTCTGCCGATGTCACTCAGAGAGGAACCCAGGGTCGTCACCCGCATGACGCAGTTCCTTGTCGTTGATATCGCGTCGGCATACAACGGGATCATAGGGCGACCATACATGACAGCTATAGAAGCGCTCCCCAGCCTGCTCCATCAGATGGTAAAGTTCCAAACTCTATGTGGAGTGGGGTTAGTGCGGGGGAGCCAGAAGCTATCCAGGAGCTGTTATGTGGGGTCAACCAAGCACAAGGGTGCGGAGCAGGCCTTGCCTATCGACCTCCTCTCTGAGAGGGAGTACTTTTGCAACTAACGACCCTCGACGGGAGCGAGTTGGCCCATCCGAGAAACGCGGACCACCTATTAAAACGTTACCGACATTTGTAAGCCTTTAATGAAACGCTTTTTTTCCTTCGAATTTTCAAATCTGGCCTTCTCCACTTGAAAGTTTCAGCTTAGCATAAAGAACTCTGGGGAGAAGGGCATGGGCCGGGCTATACACCCGCTTTCCCCCTCCAGTGAAGACCTCCGGGGCAAGCTTACGAGGCTTCGCCACCCAAACCTGAGCGCCATATGCGGGGTAGGCGACAGCCCAATACCTGTCCGACTATAGAGGCTGTGGGGAGGTGACGGCCCAATACCCGCCCTCTCAAAGACTCTGGGGCAGGGCCAACCCTCGCCACCCAAACCAGAGAAGGGCACTGGCCGAGCTACGTGCTCGCTCCCCCTCCAGACTCTGGGGCAGGGCCAATCCTCGCCACCCAAACCAGAGAAGGGCACGGGCCGAGCTATGCGCTCGCTCCCCCTCCAGACTCTGGTGCAGGGCCAACCCTTGCCACCCAAACCAGAGAAGGGCACGGGCCGAGCTACGCGCTCGCTCCCCCCTCCAGACTCTGGGGCAGGGCCAACCCTCGCCACCCAAACCAGAGAAGGGCACGGGCCGAGCTACGCGCTCGCTCCCCACTCCAGACTCTGGGACAGGGCCAACCCTCGCCACCCAAACCAGAGAAGGGCACGGGCCGAGCTACGCGCTCGCTCCCCCCTCCAGACTCTGGGGCAGGGCCAACCCTCGCCACCAAACCAGAGAAGGGCACGGGCTGAGCTACGCGCTCGCTCCCCCCTCCAGACTCTGGGGCAGGGCCAACCCTCGCCACCCAAACCAGAGAAGGGCACGGGCCGGGCGACGCGCCCGCTCCCCCCTCGAACTCTGGGGCAGGGCCAACCCTCGCCACCCAAACCAGAGAAGGGCCCGGGCCGCACTACGCGCTCGCGCCCCCCCCCCCCTCAAGAACTCTGGGGCAGGGGCAACCCTCGCCACCCAAAGCAGAGAAGGGCACGGGCCGGACTACGCGCCTGCTCCCCCCAGACTCTGGGGCAGGGCCAACCCTTGCCGCCCAAACCAGAGAAGGGCATGGGCCGGGCTATACGCCCGCTCCCCCCACCAGTGAAGACCTCCGGGGCAAGCCTACGACGTTTCGTCACCCAAACCGGAGCGCCATATGCGGGGTAGGCGACGGCCCAATACCCGCACTCTCAAAGACTCTGGGGTAGGGCCAACCCACGCCACCCAAACCAGAGAAGGGCACGGGCCGGGCTACGCACCTGCTTCCCCCCGGCCAACCCGTGATCCTCGAAAACTCGAACCTAGGGAAGAGGACAAGGACACGCAAACCGGGTCAGACCTGACGCGGACCAAGGACCTCTGAACAACCCCTGCTGGATAAAAGCCGGGTCCCGATAAAGCAGGCCCCCGATGTGACTCGTCGAAATGAAGGGACGCTTGGGAAACCAGCCATTAATGACGACACGCCCCCCGAGAGGCCAGGGCTGACGAATCGCATCAGGCGCCACCTGGCAAAAACGGTTCCCAAGGGGTGTGATTCTGAGGAGCCCATTAATGATGCCAGCTCATCGCATTAACTAGGGGAAACCGTCAACAGAATCTCTCTATAAATACCCCCCCTCTCCCCTTCGGAGATGAGGAATAAGAAAGCATGGGGACCGATCTCCGTCCCCTCCCCCAGATATGAAAAGTCCGGGGGTGCCTCTCCCGGACAAAAGGGAGTCCCTTGGCCACCAATGGATCCCACCCCCCATCGGCGATCGCTTCCACATGACGACCACCGATGGACTACTCCCCTTACCCAAGGGACGGCCCGGCCACCAGTCTCCAACTTCCTTTAGACAACTTGCGGTAGGACATCTGGAGCCCTGTTGTCGAACCACCACACCCCCTCTGGCGTCTGACGAACGCAGGCGCTCCGGGCCGAGAACCGGAGACATGGGGCAGCCCTGCCAGATCACCCCATTGGGCACTCCGGCCTCTGCCTGGACGCACCGGCTTCCACGGGCCCGCCTCCCAACGGCCCGCCACGCCGATGTGCTATTCCTCTTACATACGGATCGCCGATGTGATATTCCCCTTACACATGGGGAGCCCCACCTTCCACTCCTCCATCTGCCCTGTACCAGATGAAACAATGGAAGGTCGGCGTCTACCGCCCGTCGATCCCCGCCGGCGGGAAAGGCAAAAGCCGCTCCGGGCTCGCAGATCTCCAACAACGCGCTTCCTAACGACCCACCTGCTCGCCCCCGACCTTCCCCTCGAGGCCAGGCCACCGGAGAAGCCCCTAGAAATGCGACCTCCCCACCTCCACCTCATCTGTAGCCTCCTCCTGGGGTTCCCTTCGATGTACGGATCCCCGGAAGAGTCCTCGCAACCATTCAGCGCGACGAAGGTGGGGCTGGATATGACAAAGCAATGGATGGGAAGGAAGACCGCCCTGCGGACAGGGATTCACTCACCCCAACACGGGTCACAGCAAGGCTGCATCCCTGATGAACCCAAACGACGAGTCATGGCGTCTCAGCTTCTCCGCAGGCGATCAAGACCAGTACTCCGCTCCCAACCCTCCGCGGATAGAAGGACAGAAGGAACGCAACGAGCAATAGAAAAGACGGAGAGCCGCCCTGAAAATAGGAGCCCGCTCATCCTGATGCCACGTACAGCTGGATAAAACAACATCCTAACCCTCCCACGAATTGGTGTGCGCTAGACCCATTATTGTAAACATTATCGAGACCCATTGTAAAATGGTGATGAAATACACCCTCGGGGAGGAATAAAAACGAGGCAGGAAAATTTGCACGAGCCCACCCTAATGAAAAGTTAACTTATTTACGATCATTACTTAACCCGGGGGCGAGCTCACGGAGCTCAGCCACCCAAACCGACGGACGCAGGTCCAGTTGCACACTTGCCAATCCGCCACTGATGTGGATCACCACGTATCACAAACATTAGATCCCGGTCTAATGGCGCGGGCATAACGTAAATTTATACAGTCCATAACTAGGGATCAACTTCTATTCATGAAGTACGAATTGTTACAAAAGAAGAGGGGCGAACCTACAAAATGGGCCCTCCTTTAGTTCCCCCATATTTTACTACAAAAGCGACACAAGAACAGATTTCCTTACGTGATTCCCTATGGGTCCGCACGTTCGCCATCATGGCGACCATCCTACGAAGCATTACCCGACCCTTGCCTTCCAGTTCCCGGTACGGCCGCGCTAATCTTGGGGGTTCCCTCATCCTCTTCTTCCTCCCCCTCGGAGGCCGCCAGAGCCTCGAAATCAACTTCTAGCGAGGGATAGAGATTCCTGGCCCTCCCCAGAATCCTCCGAAGGCACGCCTCGCTCCCTTCCTCCCGGCCCAGCTCAATGCCCCTCCGCAGTCCTTCCTCCATGCCTGCCTCCCGAGCCTTCCTTTTGGCATTAGCCAGCTTGGGGACGAAGGTCGTCACCTGATATTGCCGGAACTCCTCTAGCCTGCCCAACATCTCCTCCTTCGCGGCGGTCAGCTGCATCTCCAAATCAGACACCCTGGCCATGCTCAGCTCGGCCTCTCGCTCTCGTTCAGACTCATGGGTGCATCCGTCAGCGATCCGCTTATCCAGATCCGCCATATGTCCCTGGTACTCCTGGATGAACATCCACTGGTTGGCGAATGATTTCTTCAGTTTGGCATACCGGGCCTTCTCTTGGTCGAGCTCCCCCTTCATCCTTGCCATAGTGAGCTCGGCCGCACGAGAGCCGGGGTCCGGTGCTGAAGAGCGGTCATCACGGAAGTAGCCTGCACAAAAAAAAAGAGAGTCATGCCCAACAATGATAATCCCCAAGGTACCACCCGCATATCTCGTTAGCACACCTGCGCAAGATGCCAGGCCACGGTGGCTCCTAACCTCTCCGAGCCCACACGCGCCAAGGACTCCATATCCCGGGGCAACTGAGAATTCCCAGCAAGCCTCGCTGCCACGCCTGCCTCGTCAAAAACCGACTCCCCCTCCCTACTGGGTAGATCGCCTTCAGGAGGTCATCCTGCGGAATCCTTTCAACCTCGGCCTTTTTCGACCGAAACGTCGCCAACTTCTCCTCGCAGTTGGATGGGACGGGCTTCTCCAGGGCGTACCGAGGGCAACTATAAGGCCAGGCTGCTTCGGGGGTCGAGCCATCCGTAGAGCTCGGTCCTACGAAACCCCCCGGGGGACCCCCGCCGGACCGGTGGCCGACGCCGTGGCAGCCCGGCCGATGCTTCCGCCCGCTCCCGAAGGTGCCCTATCGACCGTGTGGCTCGGCTCCTCCAGCGCGTCGAGGTCGATGTCATCAGGGATATTGGCGACTCCGACACCTTCGACGGACCCTCCCGAACCGGACTCTACGACGGTCGGTCTCTTCTTCTTCCGACCAATGGCCCCCTCGGCCCTCTTGCTCCTTTCCACCTCACTCGGCCTCGACCTCTTCTTGTGACCATTGACAACAGATGGTGCGACGAGCTCGCTGGCCCCCTGTTCCTCGACCGACATCTGGTCGGCCATCCTGTCCAGGTCCTCGATGGGAATTCTCATCGTCGGATCTGCAAAAAAGGAGGAGTTTAGGGTGAGCAAGCTACAAATAGACGCCTCAATACCGGACTTACCTTCGGGCCAAATGTGCCGAGCAATCAGCTCTGGTCGGGAAAGGCAGGCATACTGCTTATCCTCCTCTGGAACTGCCTCCAGCCTTGCTGCCCATCCCGCTTCAACTCCGCTCATGCGAACTTTCTCCCTCACCTCGGGATTGAGCACGCCCTAGTCCGACTTTACCCTCATATCGGCGGGCACGGAGATAAACACGAACGATTTCTTCCATCCCTTGATTTTCCCTGGCAGCCCCTAGATGAGAGGATGGTTCCTCCTCGCCGATAAATGATAATGGGACTTCAACTTCTTGACCGCAAAGAAGTAGCAGAACAAAGGGAGGGTCGGACTGACCTCGATCCTTGCACACAGAACCAGAAACCCAACTATCACACTGACGGAATTCGGCATCAACTGGAAGAATGCCAGACCGAGGAAGTCCATGTCACGCCCCGCTTCCCAAAACTACGGAGGCGAAGCGTGACTAAGGCCCGCTTGGGCCGGAGCTGTGAAGCTCGGACCTAATAAGCGTCTGTAGGGGTACCATCTTAAAAATTTCATGTTCTTGCATTAATGATATTCGGAACAACAGAAAGTACAGAAAGAAAGTGGCATTCATTAATATAAAGAGATAATATCCAGTGAGTACAAAAGTCTAAAAAGAGGAGCCTAAGCATGGCAACAAACTACCAAAAGAGAGCAAACTAAAAGTAGTAACCTCTGAAAGGTAGCGACGGAAAAAGACCCCAAGGTCTGGGCCTCGTCAGACACGTACTCTGGGTCGATGTCCTCGGGCTCCACATACTCCGGTGAGTCTGCCTCGTCCACGAACTCCGGCTCGACACCTGACGTACAGCACCCAAGAGAAAAGGAACTGTACGTCAGGTAAAGTCTACACAGAAATGTTAGACTCTACTGCAAGTGTATTTTAATTTAAAACAACGATTTACTGGTTGATTAACATGTTGGGGTTATAACGTGGCATTTAAAGAAAGTAAACGGAGCAGGAAAAGTAAACACGACACGATGTAGCCGTAGCGTGTGCTACCGACTACGGGACTAACCTAAACGGGTCAAGACAAGACAAGACAAGACGTGACAAGACAAGACATGACAAGACACATGTGACTCGAAGGGTTCATGCCTTACGGTTCGAGGGGGATCAGACACTCTCCCCGTGCGCACGCTCAACCCTTCCCCAACCCAAGTGCTCAGACAAGAAGGTACATGGATCACTCTCGATGGGAGAGCATCCGAAACGCCCGGAGGCTTTTTGTATAACAGGGATCACTCTCGCGTGGAGAGCATCTGAAACGCCCGGAGGCTTTTTGTGTAACAGGGATCACTCTCGCGTGGAGAGCATCCGAAACGCCCGGAGGCTTTTTGTGTAACAGGGATCACTCTCGCGTGGAGAGCATCCGAAACGCCCGGAGGCTTTTTGTGTGATAGGACACGATATGACACGCAAGGAATTGTTATTCTAGTGGGTCCACGCGCACGCACACACAGTAAAATCATATTGTGTCAGTTATTGTTGTTGCGCTTAGACTTCTTCGTCAAGTCTAAGCTGTCAAGGGGGGTCCAGGACGCTATCATTTCACGTCCGGTTCTCTTTATTTACATTCTAACAGTTCTAAGGGTCTAAGGCCTAAACACGGCCGAAAGTACAAGTGAGTACACTTGCCTGCGGTGGCGAGTGCGTCGTCTGTCCGGAGCGTCCTATCGAAACGTCGCGTCGGCAATGGTCCTTCTGAAACAGTATCACGGCGATGTCAGATCGCGCTTTTTGGTCAAACCTATTATGGTTTGTTTCTAAATTTGGAGGGACTAACCTATCAGTCAAAAATTCACGTTTTTGATGTTTGTTCAGTCTAGATCGACGTCTACCCTATGTGCACAGAAAATTAGTCTGTTCGTCGATCTTTCGTGCGGTAGGCAACGTTTTACAGATGCTGAAATTAACTTTAGTTCGTGTCGACCAATTTTAGATTAGGGTTTGATGAGTTACAGTGTGGATTTTACTACTCGTTAGGGAAACCAACCTCGTGACGTCGTCCAACAAGTGGAAGTCGGGTCTGAACGGCAAAGCGTCGTCGTCGTCTGAAACTCCTCGGCCGCGGGTAGCCCGGCAAGGTACCTCTGGACAGCGGGGTGATGGCGTGAAATCAGTGAGCTAACAGCGATCCTCCTCTCGTTGCGAGTAGCGCAACAGATCTTCACGATAACGGCGACGTCGGCTAAAAGTACGCGCGTGCGGCAACGCACGTGAACTCCGAGAGTCCAAGGGAGCTGTCGGTAGATGAAGTAGGACCAGAGGAAGATGCTCGGCCTGGTGGGTGGCTGACAGCGTGAGCATACGGTGGTGGGTGGCCATGAGAAGCCGGAGAGGACAGATTCGTGTAACGTTCGTTGTCGCGCGTCTCAGCGGGATTCTAGCGATGAACAATGAAAACGGGAAGTTGCAAAAGGTAAAGAACTTCAAGACGAAGCCAACGACAGTGGAGTTGTCACTGGGGGTGGTCGTAGGTGATCGTGCGCGGGCGTCGAAGTTCAGCTTCCAGATCTGTGAAAAACAGCCGATACGACGTGTTCCGACGAGGATTCCGGGAGTTACAGGTGGGCTATGAGCGTGAGGGAAGTTGCAAAGCGGAGAGGGGTCAAAGGGAAACAAAGTGGCAGTGGTGGTCGCCGGCGGCAGCGGTGGCTGGCCGTGAACAGTAACTCCGGCGGCCAGATCTGTCAAAAATAGCGACTGGGCTTGGTTTCGACGGATTTTCCAGAAGCTACATGTGGGATATGAGCATGAGGGAAATTGCAGTTAGTAGAGGGGTTCGATAGGAGTCCAACTGCGATAGGATGGTCATCGTAGGTGGCCGGATGACCGGTGGACGCGAGTTTGAAGTGGCGGCGCGCAAACCGTCAAAAATAGCGGTAGATCTGAGTTCCACGGGGTTTTCGAGGAGATTGAGACGTGGGAAAAGGGTAAGGGGAGTTGGAGATGGTCGAGGGGTCGGAGAGGAGTCCGATGGTGGTAGAGTTGACCGCCGGAAGTGGCCGGAGAGGGGTGGCCGTGGGTTGTTTTCGGCGGGCGCAGATCTGTCGATTTCAGCGGCTTGGGCTGTGTTTTGATGGGTTTTAATGGGTTTCAAGATGAGAAAGAGGGGAGAGGGAAGAGAGGAAGGAGAGGGGAAGTCGCCAGGGCTTAGGGGTGGCCGGAGGAGGGCTGTACAGCGACCGGAGGTGGCCGGAAAGGGTTGCGTGCGTGGGTTGCTGCTGCTGCCAGAAAGCTGCGGCTAGGGCTATGGCAATGGTGTTTTTGCGGCTCATGGAGAGAGAAGGAGGTGGGTGGTGGCCGGAGGATCGCCGGAGGGACCTCGCCGGTGGCCAGGAGCTCAGGTGCGTGGGGAAGAAGGGCTTTCGCGGCAGCTGGAAGAGGGTTTTTGGCGTGACCTAGTTGCCTTGCGTGGGTGAGTTTTAAAACATGAAGTTTGTGCTAAAGTGTGAT
>JAULAV010003335.1:0-18164 GCA_030789695.1 Scilla litardierei
GATCTAGGAACTCTAGTTTGATGATGACAAACATGTACGAACTATTTAACGTATGTGCTAAGTGCGTTTCAGGAATGCCAAAGTCGTTATTTTAAGCGTTGGAGGAATTGCTATCCATATAGCTAATGGACTTGGTCAAAGTGCCATACACAAAACTTTTTGGACTTGGTCAATATGGGAAAAGACGGAAAGTATCTCATTAGATTTGATCAAATCAATTAAAAAGATGGAGAAATTCATAATGGAGATCAAATCATATCCTATTTAACTTCATATACTAATTAGGGATTAAACCAAATCTCTAACTCCTATTCAAAATAGGATTCTCCATACCCACATGTATTTCCAAGCCAACAAACTGTCGGGGATTAGCGGTCCCTTAGGGCACAAAAACTCTAGTCCCGTCCTAAGTCGGACGGAACATAGACAGGAAAAACAATAGCAGCGGAAGAAAAACTATGTTAACTAATTAACATGCAGTTAAAAACATTTTTAACTTAGCCCTAAGGTCCAAGACCCTGTGCCAAGATCTATGCCGACTTGGGATGGATCTGACCATCCCAAGAAGGATCTAGCCTACTGCGATTAAACTAAACTAATGCTAATAAAATACTTTAACCACATACCCGGAATCTCAGCCCTGGAGCAGGCGAGATGTTCCGCGCCGTCTTCCGAGCTGCTCCCGCCCCACGCCGAGCCGCTCCTTGAACCGCTCCCCGAACCGCTCCTCGAACCGCTCCGCATCCCGAGGCGATCAATCCCCGTGCCGCCGAGCCAACCACGCGCCGAAGAAAGTTTCACGCGAGTGAAACCTCCGCCAAGATTTCGGATCCAGAATCCGAACTCCTTTGTGGCTTTGCTAGAGCCCGCAGGAGTAAGGCAGAAATTTAGGGAGAAGAGAAATATTAATTTAAGCTTAGATCCGAGCGTGCTCCAACATTTACGAGAGCCGCTCAGATCTAGAGCTTGGGACGAGTTTTGAGAAAGGGGGGAGACCCCTATTTATATAGGCGGCGGACTCTCCCCTTTTCTCAAAATCCGATGTGGGACTAAATAATGAGTTAATTGAAATCAAGTTAGTTTGCACTTCACAAAGTGCAAACTTCCGTGAATTTTAACTCACTCACCGTTGAGCTTCAGGATTGATACAACCTATCAATACGACAAGCGTTCAACGGTGAACGCATAGGAAAAAACCGTTCGTCAATCGGAGGTCGTTTGACCCTCCAATTGAGTGTCCAAAGATCAGCCCTAGGCTAGTTTTTCGCAAATTTGAGCCGTCAAAAACTACCCATTAAACCTAGGGTTCCACACCCAAAGGTGGGACCCACAAAACCTGACTGGGCGCCCAAACCCAGACCTGGGCACGGGCGCCCAAGTCTGGCGCCTGGCGCGGGCGCCCAGGCGCCCAGGCGGGCGCCTGGGCCGGGCCACGCGCCCGGCCCAGAACGCCTGGGCGCCCAGCGCCCAGGCGTCCTGGGCCGCCTGGGCCTGCGCCCAGGAACCCGGGCCTAGGCCTGGGCCGGGCGCCCAGGCCCAGGCGGGTCTGGGTGCCCAGGCCCAGGCCGGCCTGGGTTTTATTGGGTCTGGCCAGCAGGCCAGACCAGGTCTAGACTGGGCTGGTCTGCCTGGTCTGACCTGATCTGACCCTTTGGACTGTTTTGGGCATAACTTGATTATCTGGCGTCCGATTTGGACGCCGTTCGAACCTGGGTCTAGACCGGGACATTCCCGTCTTACCCGTGAACTTTTCCTTGCGTTTATTTTATTAAATATTGTATTAAACAATTTAATACACATTTAATCGCTTTTGCATCAAATGCAAAATAGTCCCTATCTAAGCTTAAATTACCATATTGCATTAAATGCAATTATTTCATCCCTTGCATCAAAATGCAAAATATTCTCCATAACTAATTTCTACCTATTACTAGACGAAGCGTTACACTCTGTGTGAGACCCTACAGCCTGACCCTTACAACAGGTTGGGCTCGAAGCCCTATACGGCAGTGACCACGAGCAGTGGTTGCCGTCCCTGCTTCAGGAATCATCATTATGTGGTTAACTCATTGACATGAGTATTGTCGGGACCACCTGACTGTTTCCGTGATGAATTCCGCAGTTATAGTCTCTTCGTCTTAAATATGTCGTGTAGATCAAGTCTGGGGTACGGTCAAACTGTCAACCCCAATAACTTGACTCCGGTTAGTTTCTATCGATCTTTAGTCAACTAATGTTGGACTTCTTCCAACATACTCTGCGCAGAGTTTTTACTAAAGACCGAACTAACTCTACGACACTAACTCCCATTGACCGGGAGAGACGAATCCTCTCTTGGTCATTACTCGCCTCGTACGTTTCAAGTGACACCCAATCAAAAGACCTTTCGACAGGCCTTGCCTCGAAGCTAGGTCAGTTGATATAAGTGGCACCATTCACGCACAGGTTTGTCAAAATGACCTCAAGTCAAAAGACCAACTATCCTATCATCACTCAGAGTTATCACTGACAGATTGGTCAATATAACCATATGATAACTCTAGTGGATCGTTCAGTGAACTCATTCTAATGAGCACCTGTGTCTCGTCTTCGACTTCGCCAAGTCAAGCGATCATGAGATCATCGCCATCGCTAAACGGTGAAGACTAAGACACAATGGTCTATCCGATGTTTCGATATCATTGTCTCGAAACATCTACGACCACGAACCATTTTAGACTTATGCTACAGACGGTCAAACGTTTCTCCATGGTCGAGATACTCATCTCGATACCCGTTTGACCTTGCATAAAGTCTCAGGACTTTACCTAAGTTGATATCTAATTATAAAATAACTTAGATAAATTATTACCAAACAGCTTACTGTTATTGCGAACAAGATGTTTGTGCTATTCACACAGGAATAAATGGCCTTGAGGGCATCATATTCCTACATCTCCCACTTGCACTCAGGCCCATTTATCTCGGTATCTTATACCGTTTTTACACATAAGTTTTCCCGACTTCATGTGATAGAGCCTTCGTGAGTGGATCTGCTAAAACCGTCTACTCTATAGACTTAAGGGGTTTTTATGTTTGTGTTAGACCAACCATTTGAATCTCATTCAAATAATTCATTTGGTCTATCGGAATCTATAATATTTTATTTCCCTGGATCTTATCCAGTTCATCGTACCTTACGATAATGATTTTTAAATTAGTTAATGGTCATTTTAAATGGCTCATAACTATTCTTGATAAAGTATCAAACCTTTTGATTACTTTGTCAAAATGTATGTTCCATCTCTTTGATGTCTCGCATGTAATTTACACGCTCCCACTGACCTTGAAAACTATCTGGCTAATTCATATAAGTTGGTTCGTCTAAATCATATTTAGAAAAACGAACTTATAAATGAATGCGCAAATTTTCATGGTCAACTTAAGCGTTTTACATCGGCTTTGGTCCGAGTAGATCTGTACACATCTGTTGGCGAAACCGGTTTCATCATAATCCGTTTTAGGATGAAAACCGTTCCCGTCCAACATTATTGTACTTCACTATTTTCTTTTCTGCACCAATCTTTCAACTTAAAGATTTACTTGCAGAAAGTGAGGAAACATTTTCCTTGGGCACGTAAACTAAATTCTCAAATTTATTTACGCACACAGACCTGCATCAAGTTTTAAATCGGAGTTACTACTCCGAATTTCATCCTAGAAGTTGACTAAGTCATCATCAGTTATGATGTCTAACTCGACAATCCGTCTCACGAGATTCGAGTAATAATACAACTTCCTCGTGATTGATTTAATGAATATCTTATTGATAATGTTCTCATAGAACATTATCAAAACCTAGGCATTACTATCTGGGACTTAACCCAGAGGGAGGACTTAACTCAGAGTCACTTACAATGAATCGCACCAAGTCTAACTAAGTGTGATTTATACCTTTTAACACTCTGATGTGTTAACAGACTTGACCTGAGAGAAATCACATTTTCTTTTTAATTACACAAGATTTTATGTAGCTAAGTATTTGACCATTCGATCTAATCGAATCAGTTTAAATACTTTAGTCATTTCGTTCTTTATTTTATCAGACTTGTGTTTCATCAAGAACACGTGTCTTAATAAAACATACGAATAACTTATTTTGGTTAATCTAGACTCGGGTACATCAGTATGTACTAGACTGAGTTCGACAACTCATTCTCCCACTGTCTCACAGATGGGTTTCGACCATTGTATCTAAAAGGCTAAGACTCACAAGTGTCTGTAGACTTCATAATACGAGAGGTCAGACCCCTCTTTATGTGACTTGTGAAGCTTAATCTCTTGATACGGCCTAGTCTAATTTTACCATATAAGTTTGCTACTATCTTGTGTATTTATATATTAACTTTTAATATATATATATAGTTATTTACAAATTACTTAACACAAAACATTACTTCAGAAGCAATGTGACGACATTCGTCAAAATGTGTTATACGTCTTTTGTATAACAACTTATTCTGATATCATGACATCAAAATATGTCACATTTTCATTTCCTCCTACTAATGCCTTTACTAATGATAAATTAAACTAACTTTCTCAATTGACTTTCCGAAGTGCCTTCTTCCTTTTTCTAAATCACATTTAGATATCAACATAAATAAATAGATATGCAAGCAACTTATGTATCCAAACGCTTGAGCTTTGCAATCTTGAGTGTAGCTCAAGAAGTTGCTTGTCTCAAGATCCGGTTGGGATACATAGTCTTGCACCGCTCATGCACTCGTATTCGACTCAAACGGTTTGATCGAATTTTCGAACTTTGCGGATCAAAATTGTTTGTCCATACAACCTTGAGGGTAGCTCGACAAGTTGTAGGGAGAAACATACTTTGAATGTCCTATATGTTCAAGCTGCCTCATATAGAGACGAGTGTCATGTAGCTTTAATTTATTTATTAGACCCAGAACTTAATGAAATCATATTTCTTAAGTCTGTCCTTTAGAAGGTCATTTAATGTCAACGAGAATATAGTTTTAATTCTATCAATTAGAATTTAACTCGATATTCAATTAATCAACTTATTGACCAGTTAACTAATTCCAATATTATCAATTGATTCTTTCGGTAAACATAGTCTTGCCCTAGTTTTAGCATATGTTCAATATTAAATATAGGTAGATTGGCTTTTATCTATCTACACCCTCCCACTATTTTTACGAACGTTTTAAAGCTTAATAACGAACGATTTAATCGAATTAAAAATAATGGGTAAGAGTTCCAATCACCTTGAGTCTAAACAACCTTGAGTGTAGCTCAACAAGTTGATTGACTCTGCGATCGGAAGATGACTCTTCATCGATCATATCGGATATGACTCTCTTAATCGGTTTTTGCCCCTAGCCATTTGTGATCATGAGTGTGCTCATCCAAATCACAATGTCTAGTCTAGTCGGACCGTTGTTTTCATGTCTAGCCTGACTTGCCCCTCAGCTCGGTGTATGCACGACACGTCGGTTTGGGTCAAGTCTTAGACTTACATCAAGTCAGACTACATCGTTGACTTAACTTACGCCGGCGCTCGGGGTACGAGACGACGGTTAGGGTTAGTCAAGATTTCATCTTATGTATTTAAGAAGTTGGTTTCTACAAGGTTGCCATGTCACAGCTTGAGTGTATCTCAATAACTGTAACACGGGCCCTATAGTTACTAACCCCTAAAACAAGGAGGGCTACGGCTAATCTTGAAAAAGACCATTAACGTATTTGACTTAGATATAGTCCAGGGTGTCATACAATCATGATTCGCAACATTGCGGTCCAGCGGAACTCAGCCAGGGAATTGACTAAGCCAGGATCACTATCCCTTAAAGGGTGATCCAGAACTCATGGCCAAGCACATTGACTGGATTATGGTCCATTGAATGAAGCTTGTCATTTTTGTATGTATGCCATAGACTAAACAGCTTTTATTAACAACTAATTAATCCTATCAACTAGTTGAATCCTTAAATTCAAAATTTTAGGATTTGTTTAATAACTTTTATTAAGTCCTTATCAACTATAAGGTTCACGTGCTACCCTAATCGTTATTAGGATTTTAATAAATTTTATTAACAACGCTAGAAGCGAAGTCCTTTAATGAAAATTAATTATAACAATTAGAATTTAAAATTCATTGAAAGGACTACCCTAACCAGGAATTAGGTCTTAATATTGTTGTTAATGATTTATTAAAACATAGCATGTCATTAAAATTCAAGTAATAAATTTTAATCATTTTTAATGGCTAACCTAAAGGGTTGTCTTGTGTTATCAAATAAGGGACAAGATTAACAAGCCATTAAAATAAGGCTACACTAATTTTATCAACATAAAATGAAAGTGTATATCTATTTAACAATTAAATAAACTAAGTTTATCGCATAAACAATTTTTAGACTTTTAAAACCAGTTTTAAAAATATCTTATAAATTTAAAACATTACTTTTAAAAATTTTCCATGTTCAAAAATTTATCATATACAATTTTTAAACATCTAAAACATTTTAAATTTATCGCATAAATTTAAAGCCTTAAAATCAATTTTAAAATTTATCACATAAATTTAAAAAACATCATTTTAAAATTTCCATGCTTAAAAATTTATCATACAAAAAATTTAAGACATCCAAAATAATTTTAAACTTTTTAAATATTTAAAATTAGTTTTTAAAATTATCACATAAATTTTAAAACGTTATTTTAAAAATTTTCATGTTCAAAAAATTTATCACATAGAATTTTGAACTTCAAAAACATTTTTAAAATTATCTAATAACTTTAAAAAATTTAAAAGTATTTAAAAGGCATTAATATGTTTAATCAAATCGCAGTACCTAGATCGACTACGCAAACCTGGCTCTGATACCACTGTCGGGGATTAACGGTCCCTTAGGGCACAAAAACTCTAGTCCCGTCCTAAGTCAGACGGAACATAGACAGGAAAAACAATAGCAGCGGAAGAAAAACTATGTTAACTAATTAACATGCAGTTAAAAACATTTTTAACTTAGCCCTAAGGTCCAAGACCCTGTGCCAAGATCTATGCCGACTTGGGATGGATCTGACCATCCCAAGAAGGATCTAGCCTACTGCGATTAAACTAAACTAATGCTAATAAAATACTTTAACCACATACCCGGAATCTCAGCCCTGGAGCAGGCGAGATGTTCCGCGCCGTCTTCCGAGCTGCTCCCGCCCCACGCCGAGCCGCTCCTTGAACCGCTCCCCGAACCGCTCCTCGAACCGCTCCGCATCCCGAGGCGATCAATCCCCGTGCCGCCGAGCCAACCACGCGCCGAAGAAAGTTTCACGCGAGTGAAACCTCCGCCAAGATTTCGGATCCAGAATCCGAACTCCTTTGTGGCTTTGCTAGAGCCCGCAGGAGTAAGGCAGAAATTTAGGGAGAAGAGAAATATTAATTTAAGCTTAGATCCGAGCGTGCTCCAACATTTACGAGAGCCGCTCAGATCTAGAGCTTGGGACGAGTTTTGAGAAAGGGGGGAGACCCCTATTTATATAGGCGGCGGACTCTCCCCTTTTCTCAAAATCCGATGTGGGACTAAATAATGAGTTAATTGAAATCAAGTTAGTTTGCACTTCACAAAGTGCAAACTTCCGTGAATTTTAACTCACTCACCGTTGAGCTTCAGGATTGATACAACCTATCAATACGACAAGCGTTCAACGGTGAACGCATAGGAAAAAACCGTTCGTCAATCGGAGGTCGTTTGACCCTCCAATTGAGTGTCCAAAGATCAGCCCTAGGCTAGTTTTTCGCAAATTTGAGCCGTCAAAAACTACCCATTAAACCTAGGGTTCCACACCCAAAGGTGGGACCCACAAAACCTGACTGGGCGCCCAAACCCAGACCTGGGCACGGGCGCCCAAGTCTGGCGCCTGGCGCGGGCGCCCAGGCGCCCAGGCGGGCGCCTGGGCCGGGCCACGCGCCCGGCCCAGAACGCCTGGGCGCCCAGCGCCCAGGCGTCCTGGGCCGCCTGGGCCTGCGCCCAGGAACCCGGGCCTAGGCCTGGGCCGGGCGCCCAGGCCCAGGCGGGTCTGGGTGCCCAGGCCCAGGCCGGCCTGGGTTTTATTGGGTCTGGCCAGCAGGCCAGACCAGGTCTAGACTGGGCTGGTCTGCCTGGTCTGACCTGATCTGACCCTTTGGACTGTTTTGGGCATAACTTGATTATCTGGCGTCCGATTTGGACGCCGTTCGAACCTGGGTCTAGACCGGGACATTCCCGTCTTACCCGTGAACTTTTCCTTGCGTTTATTTTATTAAATATTGTATTAAACAATTTAATACACATTTAATCGCTTTTGCATCAAATGCAAAATAGTCCCTATCTAAGCTTAAATTACCATATTGCATTAAATGCAATTATTTCATCCCTTGCATCAAAATGCAAAATATTCTCCATAACTAATTTCTACCTATTACTAGACGAAGCGTTACACTCTGTGTGAGACCCTACAGCCTGACCCTTACAACAGGTTGGGCTCGAAGCCCTATACGGCAGTGACCACGAGCAGTGGTTGCCGTCCCTGCTTCAGGAATCATCATTATGTGGTTAACTCATTGACATGAGTATTGTCGGGACCACCTGACTGTTTCCGTGATGAATTCCGCAGTTATAGTCTCTTCGTCTTAAATATGTCGTGTAGATCAAGTCTGGGGTACGGTCAAACTGTCAACCCCAATAACTTGACTCCGGTTAGTTTCTATCGATCTTTAGTCAACTAATGTTGGACTTCTTCCAACATACTCTGCGCAGAGTTTTTACTAAAGACCGAACTAACTCTACGACACTAACTCCCATTGACCGGGAGAGACGAATCCTCTCTTGGTCATTACTCGCCTCGTACGTTTCAAGTGACACCCAATCAAAAGACCTTTCGACAGGCCTTGCCTCGAAGCTAGGTCAGTTGATATAAGTGGCACCATTCACGCACAGGTTTGTCAAAATGACCTCAAGTCAAAAGACCAACTATCCTATCATCACTCAGAGTTATCACTGACAGATTGGTCAATATAACCATATGATAACTCTAGTGGATCGTTCAGTGAACTCATTCTAATGAGCACCTGTGTCTCGTCTTCGACTTCGCCAAGTCAAGCGATCATGAGATCATCGCCATCGCTAAACGGTGAAGACTAAGACACAATGGTCTATCCGATGTTTCGATATCATTGTCTCGAAACATCTACGACCACGAACCATTTTAGACTTATGCTACAGACGGTCAAACGTTTCTCCATGGTCGAGATACTCATCTCGATACCCGTTTGACCTTGCATAAAGTCTCAGGACTTTACCTAAGTTGATATCTAATTATAAAATAACTTAGATAAATTATTACCAAACAGCTTACTGTTATTGCGAACAAGATGTTTGTGCTATTCACACAGGAATAAATGGCCTTGAGGGCATCATATTCCTACATCTCCCACTTGCACTCAGGCCCATTTATCTCGGTATCTTATACCGTTTTTACACATAAGTTTTCCCGACTTCATGTGATAGAGCCTTCGTGAGTGGATCTGCTAAAACCGTCTACTCTATAGACTTAAGGGGTTTTTATGTTTGTGTTAGACCAACCATTTGAATCTCATTCAAATAATTCATTTGGTCTATCGGAATCTATAATATTTTATTTCCCTGGATCTTATCCAGTTCATCGTACCTTACGATAATGATTTTTAAATTAGTTAATGGTCATTTTAAATGGCTCATAACTATTCTTGATAAAGTATCAAACCTTTTGATTACTTTGTCAAAATGTATGTTCCATCTCTTTGATGTCTCGCATGTAATTTACACGCTCCCACTGACCTTGAAAACTATCTGGCTAATTCATATAAGTTGGTTCGTCTAAATCATATTTAGAAAAACGAACTTATAAATGAATGCGCAAATTTTCATGGTCAACTTAAGCGTTTTACATCGGCTTTGGTCCGAGTAGATCTGTACACATCTGTTGGCGAAACCGGTTTCATCATAATCCGTTTTAGGATGAAAACCGTTCCCGTCCAACATTATTGTACTTCACTATTTTCTTTTCTGCACCAATCTTTCAACTTAAAGATTTACTTGCAGAAAGTGAGGAAACATTTTCCTTGGGCACGTAAACTAAATTCTCAAATTTATTTACGCACACAGACCTGCATCAAGTTTTAAATCGGAGTTACTACTCCGAATTTCATCCTAGAAGTTGACTAAGTCATCATCAGTTATGATGTCTAACTCGACAATCCGTCTCACGAGATTCGAGTAATAATACAACTTCCTCGTGATTGATTTAATGAATATCTTATTGATAATGTTCTCATAGAACATTATCAAAACCTAGGCATTACTATCTGGGACTTAACCCAGAGGGAGGACTTAACTCAGAGTCACTTACAATGAATCGCACCAAGTCTAACTAAGTGTGATTTATACCTTTTAACACTCTGATGTGTTAACAGACTTGACCTGAGAGAAATCACATTTTCTTTTTAATTACACAAGATTTTATGTAGCTAAGTATTTGACCATTCGATCTAATCGAATCAGTTTAAATACTTTAGTCATTTCGTTCTTTATTTTATCAGACTTGTGTTTCATCAAGAACACGTGTCTTAATAAAACATACGAATAACTTATTTTGGTTAATCTAGACTCGGGTACATCAGTATGTACTAGACTGAGTTCGACAACTCATTCTCCCACTGTCTCACAGATGGGTTTCGACCATTGTATCTAAAAGGCTAAGACTCACAAGTGTCTGTAGACTTCATAATACGAGAGGTCAGACCCCTCTTTATGTGACTTGTGAAGCTTAATCTCTTGATACGGCCTAGTCTAATTTTACCATATAAGTTTGCTACTATCTTGTGTATTTATATATTAACTTTTAATATATATATATAGTTATTTACAAATTACTTAACACAAAACATTACTTCAGAAGCAATGTGACGACATTCGTCAAAATGTGTTATACGTCTTTTGTATAACAACTTATTCTGATATCATGACATCAAAATATGTCACATTTTCATTTCCTCCTACTAATGCCTTTACTAATGATAAATTAAACTAACTTTCTCAATTGACTTTCCGAAGTGCCTTCTTCCTTTTTCTAAATCACATTTAGATATCAACATAAATAAATAGATATGCAAGCAACTTATGTATCCAAACGCTTGAGCTTTGCAATCTTGAGTGTAGCTCAAGAAGTTGCTTGTCTCAAGATCCGGTTGGGATACATAGTCTTGCACCGCTCATGCACTCGTATTCGACTCAAACGGTTTGATCGAATTTTCGAACTTTGCGGATCAAAATTGTTTGTCCATACAACCTTGAGGGTAGCTCGACAAGTTGTAGGGAGAAACATACTTTGAATGTCCTATATGTTCAAGCTGCCTCATATAGAGACGAGTGTCATGTAGCTTTAATTTATTTATTAGACCCAGAACTTAATGAAATCATATTTCTTAAGTCTGTCCTTTAGAAGGTCATTTAATGTCAACGAGAATATAGTTTTAATTCTATCAATTAGAATTTAACTCGATATTCAATTAATCAACTTATTGACCAGTTAACTAATTCCAATATTATCAATTGATTCTTTCGGTAAACATAGTCTTGCCCTAGTTTTAGCATATGTTCAATATTAAATATAGGTAGATTGGCTTTTATCTATCTACACCCTCCCACTATTTTTACGAACGTTTTAAAGCTTAATAACGAACGATTTAATCGAATTAAAAATAATGGGTAAGAGTTCCAATCACCTTGAGTCTAAACAACCTTGAGTGTAGCTCAACAAGTTGATTGACTCTGCGATCGGAAGATGACTCTTCATCGATCATATCGGATATGACTCTCTTAATCGGTTTTTGCCCCTAGCCATTTGTGATCATGAGTGTGCTCATCCAAATCACAATGTCTAGTCTAGTCGGACCGTTGTTTTCATGTCTAGCCTGACTTGCCCCTCAGCTCGGTGTATGCACGACACGTCGGTTTGGGTCAAGTCTTAGACTTACATCAAGTCAGACTACATCGTTGACTTAACTTACGCCGGCGCTCGGGGTACGAGACGACGGTTAGGGTTAGTCAAGATTTCATCTTATGTATTTAAGAAGTTGGTTTCTACAAGGTTGCCATGTCACAGCTTGAGTGTATCTCAATAACTGTAACACGGGCCCTATAGTTACTAACCCCTAAAACAAGGAGGGCTACGGCTAATCTTGAAAAAGACCATTAACGTATTTGACTTAGATATAGTCCAGGGTGTCATACAATCATGATTCGCAACATTGCGGTCCAGCGGAACTCAGCCAGGGAATTGACTAAGCCAGGATCACTATCCCTTAAAGGGTGATCCAGAACTCATGGCCAAGCACATTGACTGGATTATGGTCCATTGAATGAAGCTTGTCATTTTTGTATGTATGCCATAGACTAAACAGCTTTTATTAACAACTAATTAATCCTATCAACTAGTTGAATCCTTAAATTCAAAATTTTAGGATTTGTTTAATAACTTTTATTAAGTCCTTATCAACTATAAGGTTCACGTGCTACCCTAATCGTTATTAGGATTTTAATAAATTTTATTAACAACGCTAGAAGCGAAGTCCTTTAATGAAAATTAATTATAACAATTAGAATTTAAAATTCATTGAAAGGACTACCCTAACCAGGAATTAGGTCTTAATATTGTTGTTAATGATTTATTAAAACATAGCATGTCATTAAAATTCAAGTAATAAATTTTAATCATTTTTAATGGCTAACCTAAAGGGTTGTCTTGTGTTATCAAATAAGGGACAAGATTAACAAGCCATTAAAATAAGGCTACACTAATTTTATCAACATAAAATGAAAGTGTATATCTATTTAACAATTAAATAAACTAAGTTTATCGCATAAACAATTTTTAGACTTTTAAAACCAGTTTTAAAAATATCTTATAAATTTAAAACATTACTTTTAAAAATTTTCCATGTTCAAAAATTTATCATATACAATTTTTAAACATCTAAAACATTTTAAATTTATCGCATAAATTTAAAGCCTTAAAATCAATTTTAAAATTTATCACATAAATTTAAAAAACATCATTTTAAAATTTCCATGCTTAAAAATTTATCATACAAAAAATTTAAGACATCCAAAATAATTTTAAACTTTTTAAATATTTAAAATTAGTTTTTAAAATTATCACATAAATTTTAAAACGTTATTTTAAAAATTTTCATGTTCAAAAAATTTATCACATAGAATTTTGAACTTCAAAAACATTTTTAAAATTATCTAATAACTTTAAAAAATTTAAAAGTATTTAAAAGGCATTAATATGTTTAATCAAATCGCAGTACCTAGATCGACTACGCAAACCTGGCTCTGATACCACTGTCGGGGATTAACGGTCCCTTAGGGCACAAAAACTCTAGTCCCGTCCTAAGTCAGACGGAACATAGACAGGAAAAACAATAGCAGCGGAAGAAAAACTATGTTAACTAATTAACATGCAGTTAAAAACATTTTTAACTTAGCCCTAAGGTCCAAGACCCTGTGCCAAGATCTATGCCGACTTGGGATGGATCTGACCATCCCAAGAAGGATCTAGCCTACTGCGATTAAACTAAACTAATGCTAATAAAATACTTTAACCACATACCCGGAATCTCAGCCCTGGAGCAGGCGAGATGTTCCGCGCCGTCTTCCGAGCTGCTCCCGCCCCACGCCGAGCCGCTCCTTGAACCGCTCCCCGAACCGCTCCTCGAACCGCTCCGCATCCCGAGGCGATCAATCCCCGTGCCGCCGAGCCAACCACGCGCCGAAGAAAGTTTCACGCGAGTGAAACCTCCGCCAAGATTTCGGATCCAGAATCCGAACTCCTTTGTGGCTTTGCTAGAGCCCGCAGGAGTAAGGCAGAAATTTAGGGAGAAGAGAAATATTAATTTAAGCTTAGATCCGAGCGTGCTCCAACATTTACGAGAGCCGCTCAGATCTAGAGCTTGGGACGAGTTTTGAGAAAGGGGGGAGACCCCTATTTATATAGGCGGCGGACTCTCCCCTTTTCTCAAAATCCGATGTGGGACTAAATAATGAGTTAATTGAAATCAAGTTAGTTTGCACTTCACAAAGTGCAAACTTCCGTGAATTTTAACTCACTCACCGTTGAGCTTCAGGATTGATACAACCTATCAATACGACAAGCGTTCAACGGTGAACGCATAGGAAAAAACCGTTCGTCAATCGGAGGTCGTTTGACCCTCCAATTGAGTGTCCAAAGATCAGCCCTAGGCTAGTTTTTCGCAAATTTGAGCCGTCAAAAACTACCCATTAAACCTAGGGTTCCACACCCAAAGGTGGGACCCACAAAACCTGACTGGGCGCCCAAACCCAGACCTGGGCACGGGCGCCCAAGTCTGGCGCCTGGCGCGGGCGCCCAGGCGCCCAGGCGGGCGCCTGGGCCGGGCCACGCGCCCGGCCCAGAACGCCTGGGCGCCCAGCGCCCAGGCGTCCTGGGCCGCCTGGGCCCAGGCCCAGGCGCCTGGGCCTGCGCCCAGGAACCCGGGCCTAGGCCTGGGCCGGGCGCCCAGGCCCAGGCGGGTCTGGGTGCCCAGGCCCAGGCCGGCCTGGGTTTTATTGGGTCTGGCCAGCAGGCCAGACCAGGTCTAGACTGGGCTGGTCTGCCTGGTCTGACTTGATCTGACCCTTTGGACTGTTTTGGGCATAACTTGATTATCTGGCGTCCGATTTGGACGCCGTTCGAACCTGGGTCTAGACCGGGACATTCCCGTTTTACCCGTGAACTTTTCCTTGCGTTTATTTTATTAAATATTGTATTAAACAATTTAATACACATTTAATCGCTTTTGCATCAAATGCAAAATAGTCCCTATCTAAGCTTAAATTACCATATTGCATTAAATGCAATTATTTCATTCCTTGCATCAAAATGCAAAATATTCTCCATAACTAATTTCTACCTATTACTAGACGAAGCGTTACACTCTGTGTGAGACCCTACAGCCTGACCCTTACAACAGGTTGGGCTCGAAGCCCTATACGGCAGTGACCACGAGCAGTGGTTGCCGTCCCTGCTTCAGGAATCATCATTATGTGGTTAACTCATTGACATGAGTATTGTCGGGACCACCTGACTGTTTCCGTGATGAATTCCGCAGTTATAGTCTCTTCGTCTTAAATATGTCGTGTAGATCAAGTCTGGGGTACGGTCAAACTGTCAACCCCAATAACTTGACTCCGGTTAGTTTCTATCGATCTTTAGTCAACTAATGTTGGACTTCTTCCAACATACTCTGCGCAGAGTTTTTACTAAAGACCGAACTAACTCTACGACACTAACTCCCATTGACCGGGAGAGACGAATCCTCTCTTGGTCATTACTCGCCTCGTACGTTTCAAGTGACACCCAATCAAAAGACCTTTCGACAGGCCTTGCCTCGAAGCTAGGTCAGTTGATATAAGTGGCACCGTTCACGCACAGGTTTGTCAAAATGACCTCAAGTCAAAAGACCAACTATCCTATCATCACTCAGAGTTATCACTGACAGATTGGTCAATATAACCATATGATAACTCTAGTGGATCGTTCAGTGAACTCATTCTAATGAGCACCTATGTCTCGTCTTCGACTTCGCCAAGTCAAGCGATCATGAGATCATCGCCATCGCTAAACGGTGAAGACTAAGACACAATGGTCTATCCGATGTTTCGATATCCTTGTCTCGAAACATCTACGACCACGAACCATTTTAGACTTATGCTACAGACAGTCAAACGTTTCTCCATGGTCGAGATACTCATCTCGATACCCGTTTGACCTTGCATAAAGTCTCAGGACTTTACCTAAGTTGATATCTAATTATAAAATAACTTAGATAAATTATTACCAAACAGCTTACTGTTATTTCGAACAAGATGTTTGTGCTATTCACACAGGAATAAATGGCCTTGAGGGCATCATATTCCTACACAAACGCCATGACCGCATCACCCTAGCATCACCATATAAAAATCCATCATCCCAAGGGCAAAAAGTGCAGCTGCCACAACTCACATTAGGGTTCGGGAACTAAGATTAAAAGGGTGCCGCCCATAATCTCCAAGAGAAAAAGAAACTCACGCATTCAAGCCAAAAACCTTCCTCTAGCCAAAAAATAATTTCAAGGGGCTACACAAACGTTCTCTACATCATCTTCAAGGCGGAGACCGAGTTCTTCAAGCCCATAGCAAGGGATCCATCTTCATCCGACTCACGGCATTTAAGCCCATCAAGAAAGCTCTCACGCCATACCCATCATCCAAACTTCTGGTCGTGAGTCTCCACATCCAAGCATCTTCATCCTATAGTATTATCTCCAAGGCATCATCATCATCAGGAAGCAACTTCTCAAAGCTGCGACGATCAGCAACCTCACCAAGCAGCTCACGCCCAAAGCTCTACTACACAACATCAAGGTGTCCAAGTTGTAGTCACCGCCGTTAACACCCTGACGGTGTCGGAGATCACCTCAAGGAGAAGAGACCGTCGAACGAAGGAGAGTCGTCGGAGGCACCATTGCTGCTGTCGTCGAGTCAAGGAAGTTGAAAGCTCGCTGTTGAAGCCATTGTCGCCGTCGAAGTATTCGTCGCTGTCAAAGCTGTCACCGCCGCCATTGCTCGAAGAAGTCGACGTTATGTTTCGCCGATGCATGCCCTAGGAGACGAGCTGACGTGCACAACCCACGAAAACGAACGAAAAGAGATCGCTGCTGCACGTCTCCGTTGAAGTTGTCGAACCCGCCGTGATCTCCGAGCGCCGCTTGATCGAACGCTGAAGACGTCACAGTCGGAGAAGTAGAAGCAGCTGCCATCGTCGTCCTCACTGAAGTCGCTGTCGGTGCCATCGAGCAACCATAGCCACCGCTGAACTGCTGTCGCCATGGAGTTGCCCTCGCCGTTGTCGAAGACAAAGCCGTCGAACTTTTTCGCTCCGCATGCATGCACTGCTGACGTGGATTGACGCTGCGTGAAATTGAAAACGAAACGCAGCGAAAACCCTTTGCTGATGTGGCTTGGTTTTTTAGGTGATTGCTCTGTGCACCGACCACTGATAAAAAGGGTTTGAACTGCAATTGCTATACGTACAGACCAGTGTATAACTTGACATCCAGGAGTCGGATCGAGACATCGTTTGCGTCAGATCGGAGCTAACGACATGCTGATTGACAGAGACGCCTACACGGACACAAATTGAGCATTTCTAAATCCTTTACTCTTTATATTCGTGTCTTAGTGTAACGGTTTCTGTAGGGGAAACTTTACATATTTTGTGACTATTTTGGACTTGACTGGTTGAGCTAGATTAGAGGATCTTGACGTGTTGTTACAGTCAAGATACACATTTACTAGGTTGATAGAGTTCTGCACTTTGTTGAGTGTTGTACAGTCTAGATGGAGAGTTGAATCTAGGACCCCATTGTAGGTGTACAGAAGGAACATATTAATGCTAGTATTTGCTTGGGGCTGGACGTAAGTCGTTGATGCGACCGAACCAGGGTAAATCTGTGCGTGCTATGTGATTGTCTCCTATTTACTCTGGTTGTGCTTTTAACTGCGTGCGTTTTCTCGTGGGTTGCGCGAGAATTTTTTTAGCCTATTTACCCCCCTCTAGGCTAGGATCCAGATCCAACACGGGCGACCTTGGATCCTTCACCCCCGAAGCATGTTCCGAGTCGTGCTAACCTCGCCATCAACCCAAAGCTTGTAATCATTGTACCAGTGATTCCCATTAACTACTGCTAGGCGGATTTGACCCGCTACAGATGTGAATGTAGATAACATACGGAAAGAAAATTTAGCATTCATTCTGCATATGTATCGGATATGAAAAAATGGTCATATTTCGTATAAATAATACATATCGAATCAGGTGGCAAACCCATACAGTTTCATTGAAGCGGCCCGGGGCCCCCCATTTTTTAAGTTAAAAAAACCGAAGCAAGTGGCTGGATCGTTCTAATTGGTGGTCATAGGCGGATCGATCGGCCCACCTATAAAATTCTTTCCAAAGTAAGGGACATCTCATAAGCTCTCTGTTCAATGGACAGCTGATCGAATGTTATACTATTA
>JAULAV010003336.1:0-36419 GCA_030789695.1 Scilla litardierei
TGGAAAACATACTTTAAAATAATCTATTTTGAATAAACAAATTAATTTTTCAATATCAAATATTTTACAAAGTTTAAATGATGAAGATGCAATTTAAAATATTTAAAGAAAAGAATTACCGACTCAATCGACAATTTAAAATATTTAAACAACAATTTTCAAATGGCAAACATTTTTTAAAAGATATCAACACGCTTTCCAAACACAAGTTTTTACTAAACATATAAATGTGAAAATATTCGTAGAATTGGGATGAAAATATGGCTTTATTGAAACAAGAAAAGCTAGAAAAGAATTCTTCGAAATGAAGCCTTTAAAATTAAACCAGTTAGAAAGCTTACACATAATTTAAAATATAAATGGATTTTTTAAAAAAAATGAGGTCAATGGATATTAGGCGACAACAAAAAATTGAAAATTGAAAATACATTTTTAATATTAAGTTCTATAAAGTAAAGAGGCGAGAAATTATTTTAAAACATTTTGAAGACAAGAAATTATTTTAAAACGTTTTGAAGACAGAATAAGGAAGTTCAAAATATACTTCTCCATAAAACATGCATGAAACATGCAGTAACAATTTAGGTATTTTTTAAAGATAAAAGAGATGTATTAAGGCATTTGAAATATCCATATACACACGAAAAACGTGATAAATTTAAATTTTGTTTGGAAGGGAAAAAGCCAAGAATTACCTTGCATAAATGATTTAAGATAGTCTATTTAAAAGGAAAATTGATTTTTTTAAGTAAATGTAAATAGATAAAGTTAAGAAACAAGCTCTTCCATTTGAAAGTTCAAAATTTGTAGGAAAAACGTTCCGGCCAAAAAAAATGTTGATGAAAAAGAATCTATTTCCAAAACCAAGTTGATATATATATGAAAGTAGAGAAGTCAAAAAAATACAAACTTTCAAAACATGTTTAAAGAAATATAGCTAATTATAGACACCCCAAACTAGAAAACCCATTAACATATCAAAATTAGCAAAAACGACCATGCACTGCACTTTGGTTCAAGAAAAATCTAACCATGTTAAAATCCATGGATGATGAGCTTTGCTAATAACCTTGAAACGTATGAAATGTGACAAATGCACATGTAAGCCCTGAAACCCCCATTAAACCCTTATTGTCGCCACTTCGCTCTTATAACGATAGCTCAGTTGAGGAGTTCATTAAACGAGGGACTCAAGTTGGAATTTAAGGCGATTGTGGTGGAAATGAATGTAATTGGCTGTATTTCAATAGGATTTGATAACGAAGACGTTAAAGGTGTGGATGAAGATTTCAAAACAAAGGAGAAAACATTTGTGTTTCATTTGTGTTCCGATGATGAAATTAATTAAGGTTTTAATGGGTTCAATTGGATTTGAAATTTTGGTGGTGGTGGATAATGATATTATTAAGTGAAGGGAAGAAAACGATGAACTAATATGTTTGATGATGATGAGATGGTAAATTTTGAAAGATTTGGAGCTTAGAAATTTTAAGTTTGTTTAGACGAAGTTGAACAAATAGAAGTGATTTTCCAAATTTTTCTTAAGTGATGACATAAAAGGTATTTCATAAAAGATAATGAAAGTATTAGAATTTTTTTCCATGAACGAAAGTACAAGACAATAAGATTTTTTGCTAATTTTGATTGTCACTGTTGATTTTTTAAGATAAAAAGAGAGTACATATGGTTTTTTGTAAGTTAACCAAAAAATAAACTAACAAAAAGTATTATCGAATAAATTTACTACTTTTAAAAGCAATCTCAAGTGGGAAAATTTGATGAAAAGATGCGTCCAGATAAAAAGATAGAGCTAACCAAGCTTAATTTTTTAAAGTAGAAAATTTAGAAGTTTGAAAATATACTTCCTAAATAAAAAATGTTATTCTATAAATGAAAAACAGAATATTTGTTAAAACATTTTGAAATTAGATTAACATATTTTTGAAGATATCAAAGAATTCGCATTAAAAGGCTTTAAACTTAAAATATATAAGTTAAAAAAAATTTCACGTTATATATTTACAGCTAGATAATTTGGGAAAACAAAATTAATAATTGGAAAGAATAAAAGTTAAAAAGTTAAAACTAAGTCTTCGAGAAATTTTATGTTTAGAAGTAAAAAAATTTAGAAGATTAAAAAACAAATTTAAACTAGAAGTAGAAAATTTTAATTTACAATTACACCATTTCAAAACAATTTTTCTTCAATACATAAGTACAAATGTTAGAAAACTTATTTCTAAAATATTTTTGACGATATCGGTTAGAATTGGTAGGTAAAACTGTGTTTTAATTCAAAAGTAATAAAGTTAAAACTACGTCTTCAAGATTTGAATTTTAACATAGAAAGTTGAACAATATTTTGAAAAAATTAATTTTCCAAAAAAATATAAAATTTGAAAATTATTTGTGATGCAATAGTATAAGAGAAAAAAGGTTTTCCCCTTGAAAATAAACAAGTTAGAAATAGACTTCTAAGTTAAAATCAAAATATTGAAAACATACTTCTAATAACAAGTTTCAAAATTTTAAAAGGGAGATTTCAAAACATCATTAGAGTGATTCAACAAAAATCAAAACATGGGTTTATATTTTAAAGTATAAAACCTTGATGATAATTTTTTTAAACTTTATATACAAAATTAAATAGGCTAGAAAGTCCAAAATACGCTTATAATTTGAAATCAGAAAATTTAAAGGTATTCAAACTAAAAGTAAAAAAGTTAAAATAGTTTATGATGCCTATGATGTCTTTTTGGATAGGTATAAATAAGACTAAAGTTAATAATGATTTAGACATAAAGTTTTAAAAATTACAAAAACTAAAGTTTTTATACAAGAAAAAATATAGTAAAAACAATTAAACTGTTTTCGAAATCATATCAATGAGTAAATTCAAAATATACTTCACTTTGAAAGTAACTTTAAGCAATTAGTTCAAAATAGAAACACAAATGGATTTAAAATATACTCAAACACAACTAATTGGACAAATTTAATTTTGGAAAGTCGGTAAAAAGACTTGGAAAACATACTTTAAAATAATCTATTTTGAATAAACAAATTAAATTTTCAATATCTAATATTTTACAAAGTTTAAAAGATGAAGATGCAATTTAAAATATTTAAAGAAAAGAACTACCGATTCAATCGACAATTTAAAATATTTAAAAAACTATCTTCAAATGGCAAACATTTATAAAAAGATCGCAACACGCTTTCCAAAAACTAGTTTTTACTAGAAATATCAAAGAGAAAATATTCGTAGAATTGGGATGAAAATATGGCTTTATTGAAACAAGAAAAGCTAAAAAATAATTCCTCGAAATGAAGGCTTTAAAATTAAACAAGTTAGAAAGCTTACATATAATTTAAAATATAAAAGGCTTTTTTAAAAATATGAGGTTCATGGATATTAGGCGACAACAAAAAATTGAAAATTAAAAATACACTTTTAATATTAAGTTCTATACAGTAAAGAGGCGAGAAATTATTTTAAAACATTTTTAATACAAGAAATTATTTTAAAACGTTTTGAAGACGGAATAAGGAAGTTCAAAATATACTTCTCCATGAAACATGCATGCAGCATGCAGTAACAATTTAGTTATTTTTTAAAGATAAAAGAGATGAATTAAGGCATTTGAAATATCCATATGCACACGAAAAACTTGATAAATTTAAATTTTGTTTGGAAGGGAAAAAGCCAAGAATTACCTTGCATAAATGATTTAAGATAGTCTATTTAAAAGGAAAATTGATTTTTTTAATTAAATGTAAATAGATAAAGTTGAGAAACAAGCTATTCCATTTTAAAGTTGAAAATTTGTAGGGAAAAACGCTCAGGCCAAAAATAAAAATGTTGATGAAAAAGAATCTATTTCCAAAACCAAGTTGATAAATATATGAAAGTAGAGAAGTCAAAAAAAATACAAACTTTCAAAACATGTTTAAAGAAATACAGCTAATTATAGACACCCCAAATTAGAAAACCCGTTAACATATCAAAATTAGCAAAAACGACCATGCACTGCACTTCGGTTCATGAAAAATCAAACCATGTTAAAATCCATGGATGATGAGCTTTGCAAATAACCTTGAAACGTATGAAATGTGACAAATGCACATGTAAGCCCTGAAACCCGCATTAAACCCTTATTGTCGCCACTTCGCTCTTATAACGGTAGCTCAGCTGAGGAGTTCATTAAAAGAGGGACTCATGTTGGAATTTAAGGCGATGGTGGTGGAAATGAATGTAATTGGTTGTATTTCAATAGGATTTGATAAAGAAGACGTTAAAGGTGTGGATGAAGATTTCAGAACAAAGGAGAAAACATTAGTGTTTCATTTGTGTTCCGATGATGAAATTAATTAAGGTTTTAATGGGTTCAACTGGATTTGAAATTTTGGTGGTGGAGGATAATGATATTATTAAGTGAAGGGATGAAAACGATGAACTAATATGTTTGATGATGATGAGACGGTAAAATTTAAAAGATTTTGAGCTTAGAAATTTTACGTTTGTTTAGACGAAGTTGAACAAATAGATGTGATTTTCCAAATTTTTCTAAAGTGATGACATAAAAGGTATTTCATAAAAGATAATGAAAGTATTAGAATTTTTTTTCCATGAACCAAAGTACAAGACAATAAGATTTTTTGCTAATTTCGATTGTCACTGTTGATTTTTTAAGAAGAAAAGAGAGTACATATGGTTTTTTGTAATTTAACCAAGAAATATACTAACAAAAAGTATTAACGAATAAATTTACTACTTTTAAAAGCAATCTCTAGTAGGAAAATTTGATGAAAAGATGCGTCCAGATAAAAAGATAGAGCAAACCAAGCTTAATTTTTTAAAGTAGAAAATTTAGAAGTTTGAAAATATACTTCCTAAATAAAATATGTTATTCTATAAGTGAAAAACAAAATATTTGTTAAAACATTTTGAAATTAGATTAACATATTTTTGAAGATATCAAAGAATTCGCATTAAAAGGCTTTAAACTTAAAATATATAAGTTAAAAAAAATTTCAAGTTATATATTTACAACAAGATAATTTGGGAAAACAAAATTAATAATTGGAAAGAATAAAAGTTAAAAAGTTAAAACTAAGTCTTCAAGAAATTTTATGTTTAGAAGTAAAAAAATTTAGAAGATTAAAAAACAAATTTAAACTAGAAGTAGAAAATTTTAATTTACAATTACACCATTTCAAAACAATTTTTCTTCAATACATAAGTACAAATGTTAGAAAACTTATTTCTAAAATATTTTTGACGATATCGGTTAGAATTGGTAGGTAAAACTGTGTTTTAATTCAAAAGTAATAAAGTTAAAACTACGTCTTCAAGATTTGAATTTTAACATAGAAAGTTGAACAATATTTTGAAAAAATTAATTTTCCAAATAAATATAAAATTTGAAAATTATTTGTGATGCAATAGTATAAGAGAAAAAAGGTTTTCCCCTTGAAAATAAACAAGTTAGAAATAGACTTCTAAATTAAAATCAAAATATTGAAAACATACTTCTAATAACAAGTTTGCATTATTTATGTGCAAAATTTTAAAACTGAGATTTCATAACATCATTAGAATGATTCATCAAAAATCAAAACATGGGTTTATATTTTAAAGTATAAAACCTTGATGATAATTTTTTTAAACTTTATATACAAAATTAAATAGGCTAGAAAGTCCAAAATACGCTTATAATTTGAAATTAGAAAATTTAAAGGTATTCAAACTAAAAGTAAAAAAGTTAAAATAGTTTATGATGCCTATGATGTCATTTTGGATAGGTATAAATAAGACTAAAGTTAATAATGATTTAGACATAAAGTTTTAAAAATTACAAAAACTAAAGTTAAAACTAAAGTTTTTATACAAGAAAAAATATAGTAAAAACAATTAAAATGTTTTCGAAATCATATCAATGAGTAAATTCAAAATATACTTCTCTTTGAAAGTAACTTTAAGCAATTAGTTTAAAATAGAAACACAAATGGATTTAAAATATACTCAAACACAACTAATTTGAGAAATTTAATTTTGCAAAGTCGGTAAAAAGACTTGGAAAACATACTTTAAAATAATCTATTTTGAATAAACAAATTAATTTTTCAATATCTAATATTTTACAAAGTTTAAAAGATGAAGATGCAATTTAAAATATTTAAAGAAAAGAACTACCGATTCAATCGACAATTTAAAATATTTAAAAAACTATCTTCAAATGGCAAACATTTATAAAAAGATCGCAACACGCTTTCCAAAAACTAGTTTTTACTAGAAATATCAAAGAGAAAATATTCGTAGAATTGGGATGAAAATATGGCTTTATTGAAACAAGAAAAGCTAAAAAATAATTCCTCGAAATGAAGGCTTTAAAATTAAACAAGTTAGAAAGCTTACATATAATTTAAAATATAAAAGGCTTTTTTAAAAATATGAGGTTCATGGATATTAGGCGACAACAAAAAATTGAAAATTAAAAATACACTTTTAATATTAAGTTCTATACAGTAAAGAGGCGAGAAATTATTTTAAAACATTTTAAGACAAGAAATTATTTTAAAACGTTTTGAAGACGGAATAAGGAAGTTCAAAATATACTTCTCCATGAAACATGCATGCAACATGCAGTAACAATTTAGTTATTTTTTAAAGATAAAAGAGATGAATTAAGGCATTTGAAATATCCATATGCACACGAAAAACTTGATAAATTTAAATTTTATTTGGAAGGGAAAAAGCCAAGAATTACCTTGCATAAATGATTTAAGATAGTCTATTTAAAAGGAAAATTGATTTTTTTAATTAAATGTAAATAGATAAAGTTGAGAAACAAGCTATTCCATTTTAAAGTTGAAAATTTGTAGGGAAAAACGCTCAGGCCAAAAATAAAAATGTTGATGAAAAAGAATCTATTTCCAAAACCAAGTTGATAAATATATGAAAGTAGAGAAGTCAAAAAAATACAAACTTTCAAAACATGTTTAAAGAAATATAGCTAATTATAGACACCCCAAATTAGAAAACCCGTTAACATATCAAAATTAGCAAAAACGACCATGCACTGCACTTCGGTTCAAGAAAAATCTAACCATGTTAAAATCCATGGATGATGAGCTTTGCTAATAACCTTGAAACGTATGAAATGTGACAAATGCACATGTAAGCCCTGAAACCCGCATTAACCCCTTATTCTCGCCACTTCGCTCTTATAACGGTAGCTCAGCTGAGGAGTTCATTAAAAGATGGACTCATGTTGGAATTTAAGGCGATGGTGGTGGAAATGAATGTAATTGGTTGTATTTCAATAGGATTTGATAAAGAAGACGTTAAAGGTGTGGATCAAGATTTCAGAACAAAGGAGAAAACCTTGGTATTTCATTGGCGTTCCGATGAAGAAATTAATTAAGGTTTTAATGGGTTCAACTCGATTTGAAATTTTGGTGGTGGTGGATAATGATATTATTAAGTGAAGGGATGAAAACGATGAACTAATATGTTTGATGATGATGAGACGGTAAAATTTAAAAGATTTTGAGCTTAGAAATTTTACGTTTGTTTCGACGAAGTTGAACAAATAGATGTGATTTTCCAAATTTTTCTCAAATGATGACATAAACGGTATTTCATAAAAGATAATGAAAGTATTAGAATTTTTTTTCCATGAACCAAAGTACAAGACAATAAGATTTTTTGCTAATTTCGATCTTTACTGTTCATTTTTTAAGAAGAAAAGAGAGTACATATGGTTTTTTGTAATTTACCCAAGAAATATACTAACAAAAAGTATTAACGAATAAATTTACTACTTTTAAAAGCAATCTCTAGTAGGAAAATTTGATGAAAAGATGCGTCCAGACAAAAAGATAGAGCAACCCAAGCTTAATTTTTTAAAGTAGAAAATTTAGAAGTTTGAAAATATACTTCCTAAATAAAATATGTTATTCTATAAGAGAAAAACAAAATATTTGTTAAAACATTTTGAAATTAGATTAACATATTTTTGAAGATATCAAAGAATTCCCATTAAAAGGCTTTAAACTTAAAATATATAAGTTAAAAAAATTTCAAGTTATATATTTACAACAAGATAATTTGGGAAAACAAAATTAATAATTGGAAAGAATAAAAGTTAAAAAGTTAAAACTAAGTCTTCAAGAAATTTTATGTTTAGAAGTAAAAAAATTTAGAAGATTAAAAAACAAATTTAAACAAGAAGTAGAAAATTTTAATTTACAATTACACCATTTCAAAACAATTTTTCTTCAATACATAAGTACAAATGTTAGAAAACTTATTTCTAAAATATTTTTGACGATATCGGTTAGAATTGGTAGGTAAAACTGTGTTTTAATTCAAAAGTAATAAAGTTAAAACTACGTCTTCAAGATTTGAATTTTAACATAGAAAGTTGAACAATATTTTGAAAAAAATTAATTTTCCAAATAAATATAAAATTTGAAAAATATTTGTGATGCAATAGTATAAGGGAAAAAAGGTTTTACCCTTGAAAATAAACAAGTTAGAAATAGACTTCTAAGTTAAAATCAAAATATTGAAAACATACTTCTAATAACAAGTTTCCATTATTTATGTGCAAAATTTTAAAAGTGAGATTTTATAACATCATTAGAATGATTCAACAAAAATCAAAACATGGGTTTATATTTTAAAGTATAAAACCTTGATGATAATTTTTTAAAACTTTATATACAAAATTAAATAGGCTAGAAAGTCCAAAATACGCTTATAATTTGAAATTAGAAAATTTAAAGGTATTCAAACTAAAAGTAAAAAAGTTAAAATAGTTTGTGATGCATATGATGTCATTTTGGATAGGTATAAATAAGACTAAAGTTAATAATGATTTAGACATAAAGTTTTAAAAATTACAAAAACTAAAGTTAAAACTAAAGTTTTTATACAAGAAAAAATATAGTAAAAACAATTAAAATGTTTTCGAAATCATATCAATGAGTAAATTCAAAATATACTTCTCTTTGAAAGTAACTTTAAGCAATTAGTTTAAAATAGAAACACAAATGGATTTAAAATATACTCAAACACAACTAATTTGAGAAATTTAATTTTGCAAAGTCGGTAAAAAGACTTGGAAAACATACTTTAAAATAATCTATTTTGAATAAACAAATTAATTTTTCAATATCTAATATTTTACAAAGTTTAAAAGATGAAGATGCAATTTAAAATATTTAAAGAAAAGAACTACCGATTCAATCGACAATTTAAAATATTTAAAAAACTATCTTCAAATGGCAAACATTTATAAAAAGATCGCAACACGCTTTCCAAAAACTAGTTTTTACTAGAAATATCAAAGAGAAAATATTCGTAGAATTGGGATGAAAATATGGCTTTATTGAAACAAGAAAAGCTAAAAAATAATTCCTCGAAATGAAGGCTTTAAAATTAAACAAGTTAGAAAGCTTACATATAATTTAAAATATAAAAGGCTTTTTTAAAAATATGAGGTTCATGGATATTAGGCGACAACAAAAAATTGAAAATTAAAAATACACTTTTAATATTAAGTTCTATACAGTAAAGAGGCGAGAAATTATTTTAAAACATTTTAAGACAAGAAATTATTTTAAAACGTTTTGAAGACGGAATAAGGAAGTTCAAAATATACTTCTCCATGAAACATGCATGCAACATGCAGTAACAATTTAGTTATTTTTTAAAGATAAAAGAGATGAATTAAGGCATTTGAAATATCCATATGCACACGAAAAACTTGATAAATTTAAATTTTATTTGGAAGGGAAAAAGCCAAGAATTACCTTGCATAAATGATTTAAGATAGTCTATTTAAAAGGAAAATTGATTTTTTTAATTAAATGTAAATAGATAAAGTTGAGAAACAAGCTATTCCATTTTAAAGTTGAAAATTTGTAGGGAAAAACGCTCAGGCCAAAAATAAAAATGTTGATGAAAAAGAATCTATTTCCAAAACCAAGTTGATAAATATATGAAAGTAGAGAAGTCAAAAAAAATACAAACTTTCAAAACATGTTTAAAGAAATATAGCTAATTATAGACACCCCAAATTAGAAAACCCGTTAACATATCAAAATTAGCAAAAACGACCATGCACTGCACTTCGGTTCATGAAAAATCAAACCATGTTAAAATCCATGGATGATGAGCTTTGCGAATAACCTTGAAATGTATGAAATGTGACAAATGCACATGTAAGCCCTGAAACCCGCATTAAACCCTTATTGTCGCCACTTCGCTCTTATAACGGTAGCTCAGCTGAGGAGTTCATTAAAAGAGGGACTCATGTTGGAATTTAAGGCGATGGTGGTGGAAATGAATGCAATTGGTTGTATTTCAATAGGATTTGATAAAGAATACGTTAAAGGTGTGGATGAAGATTTCAGAACAAAGGAGAAAACATTAGTGTTTCATTTGTGTTCCGATGATGAAATTAATTAAGGTTTTAATGGGTTCAACTGGATTTGAAATTTTGGTGGTGGAGGATAATGATATTATTAAGTGAAGGGATGAAAACGATGAACTAATATGTTTGATGATGATGAGACGGTAAAATTTAAAAGATTTTGAGCTTAGAAATTTTACGTTTGTTTCGACGAAGTTGAACAAATAGATGTGATTTTCCAAATTTTTCTAAAGTGATGACATAAAAGGTATTTCATAAAAGATAATGAAAGTATTAGAATTTTTTTTCCATGAACCAAAGTACAAGACAATAAGATTTTTTGCTAATTTCGATCGTCACTGTTCATTTTTTAAGAAGAAAAGAGAGTACATATGGTTTTTTGTAATTTAACCAAGAATTATACTAACAAAAAGTATTAACGAATAAATTTACTACTTTTAAAAGCAATCTCTAGTAGGAAAATTGGATGAAAAGATGCGTCCAGACAAAAAGATAGAGCAACCCAAGCTTAATTTTTTAAAGTAGAAAGTTTAGAAGTTTGAAAATATACTTCCTAAATAAAATATGTTATTCTATAAGTGAAAAACAAAATATTTGGTAAAACATTTTGAAATTAGATTAACATATTTTTGAAGATATCAAAGAATTCGCATTAAAAGGCTTTAAACTTAAAATATATAAGTTAAAAAAAATTTCAAGTTATATATTTACAACAAGATAATTTGGGAAAACAAAATTAATAATTGGAAAGAATAAAAGTTAAAAAGTTAAAACTAAGTCTTCAAGAAATTTTATGTTTAGAAGTAAAAAAATTTAGAAGATTAAAAAACAAATTTAAACTAGAAGTAGAAAATTTTAATTTACAATTACACCATTTCAAAACAATTTTTCTTCAATACATAAGTACAAATGTTAGAAAACTTATTTCTAAAATATTTTTGACGATATCGGTTAGAATTGGTAGGTAAAACTGTGTTTTAATTCAAAAGTAATAAAGTTAAAACTACGTCTTCAAGATTTGAATTTTAACATAGAAAGTTGAACAATATTTTGAAAAAATTAATTTTCCAAATAAATATAAAATTTGAAAATTATTTGTGATGCAATAGTATAAGAGAAAAAAGGTTTTCCCCTTGAAAATAAACAAGTTAGAAATAGACTTCTAAGTTAAAATCAAAATATTGAAAACATACTTCTAATAACAAGTTTGCATTATTTATGTGCAAAATTTTAAAACTGAGATTTCATAACATCATTAGAATGATTCAACAAAAATCAAAACATGGGTTTATATTTTAAAGTATAAAACCTTGATGATAATTTTTTTAAACTTTATATACAAAATTAAATAGGCTAGAAAGTCCAAAATACGCTTATAATTTGAAATTAGAAAATTTAAAGGTATTCAAACTAAAAGTAAAAAAGTTAAAATAGTTTATGATGCCTATGATGTCATTTTGGATAGGTATAAATAAGACTAAAGTTAATAATGATTTAGACATAAAGTTTTAAAAATTACAAAAACTAAAGTTAAAACTAAAGTTTTTATACAAGAAAAAATATAGTAAAAACAATTAAAATGTTTTCGAAATCATATCAATGAGTAAATTCAAAATATACTTCTCTTTGAAAGTAACTTTAAGCAATTAGTTTAAAATAGAAACACAAATGGATTTAAAATATACTCAAACACAACTAATTTGAGAAATTTAATTTTGCAAAGTCGGTAAAAAGACTTGGAAAACATACTTTAAAATAATCTATTTTGAATAAACAAATTAATTTTTCAATATCTAATATTTTACAAAGTTTAAAAGATGAAGATGCAATTTAAAATATTTAAAGAAAAGAACTACCGATTCAATCGACAATTTAAAATATTTAAAAAACTATCTTCAAATGGCAAACATTTATAAAAAGATCGCAACACGCTTTCCAAAAACTAGTTTTTACTAGAAATATCAAAGAGAAAATATTCGTAGAATTGGGATGAAAATATGGCTTTATTGAAACAAGAAAAGCTAAAAAATAATTCCTCGAAATGAAGGCTTTAAAATTAAACAAGTTAGAAAGCTTACATATAATTTAAAATATAAAAGGCTTTTTTAAAAATATGAGGTTCATGGATATTAGGCGACAACAAAAAATTGAAAATTAAAAATACACTTTTAATATTAAGTTCTATACAGTAAAGAGGCGAGAAATTATTTTAAAACATTTTAAGACAAGAAATTATTTTAAAACGTTTTGAAGACGGAATAAGGAAGTTCAAAATATACTTCTCCATGAAACATGCATGCAACATGCAGTAACAATTTAGTTATTTTTTAAAGATAAAAGAGATGAATTAAGGCATTTGAAATATCCATATGCACACGAAAAACTTGATAAATTTAAATTTTATTTGGAAGGGAAAAAGCCAAGAATTACCTTGCATAAATGATTTAAGATAGTCTATTTAAAAGGAAAATTGATTTTTTTAATTAAATGTAAATAGATAAAGTTGAGAAACAAGCTATTCCATTTTAAAGTTGAAAATTTGTAGGGAAAAACGCTCAGGCCAAAAATAAAAATGTTGATGAAAAAGAATCTATTTCCAAAACCAAGTTGATAAATATATGAAAGTAGAGAAGTCAAAAAAAATACAAACTTTCAAAACATGTTTAAAGAAATATAGCTAATTATAGACACCCCAAATTAGAAAACCCGTTAACATATCAAAATTAGCAAAAACGACCATGCACTGCACTTCGGTTCATGAAAAATCAAACCATGTTAAAATCCATGGATGATGAGCTTTGCGAATAACCTTGAAACGTATGAAATGTGACAAATGCACATGTAAGCCCTGAAACCCGCATTAAACCCTTATTGTCGCCACTTCGCTCTTATAACGGTAGCTCAGCTGAGGAGTTCATTAAAAGAGGGACTCATGTTGGAATTTAAGGCGATGGTGGTGGAAATGAATGCAATTGGTTGTATTTCAATAGGATTTGATAAAGAATACGTTAAAGGTGTGGATGAAGATTTCAGAACAAAGGAGAAAACATTAGTGTTTCATTTGTGTTCCGATGATGAAATTAATTAAGGTTTTAATGGGTTCAACTGGATTTGAAATTTTGGTGGTGGAGGATAATGATATTATTAAGTGAAGGGATGAAAACGATGAACTAATATGTTTGATGATGATGAGACGGTAAAATTTAAAAGATTTTGAGCTTAGAAATTTTACGTTTGTTTCGACGAAGTTGAACAAATAGATGTGATTTTCCAAATTTTTCTAAAGTGATGACATAAAAGGTATTTCATAAAAGATAATGAAAGTATTAGAATTTTTTTTCCATGAACCAAAGTACAAGACAATAAGATTTTTTGCTAATTTCGATCGTCACTGTTCATTTTTTAAGAAGAAAAGAGAGTACATATGGTTTTTTGTAATTTAACCAAGAATTATACTAACAAAAAGTATTAACGAATAAATTTACTACTTTTAAAAGCAATCTCTAGTAGGAAAATTGGATGAAAAGATGCGTCCAGACAAAAAGATAGAGCAACCCAAGCTTAATTTTTTAAAGTAGAAAGTTTAGAAGTTTGAAAATATACTTCCTAAATAAAATATGTTATTCTATAAGTGAAAAACAAAATATTTGGTAAAACATTTTGAAATTAGATTAACATATTTTTGAAGATATCAAAGAATTCGCATTAAAAGGCTTTAAACTTAAAATATATAAGTTAAAAAAAATTTCAAGTTATATATTTACAACAAGATAATTTGGGAAAACAAAATTAATAATTGGAAAGAATAAAAGTTAAAAAGTTAAAACTAAGTCTTCAAGAAATTTTATGTTTAGAAGTAAAAAAATTTAGAAGATTAAAAAACAAATTTAAACTAGAAGTAGAAAATTTTAATTTACAATTACACTATTTCAAAACAATTTTTCTTCAATACATAAGTACAAATGTTAGAAAACTTATTTCTAAAATATTTTTGACGATATCGGTTAGAATTGGTAGGTAAAACTGTGTTTTAATTCAAAAGTAATAAAGTTAAAACTACGTCTTCAAGATTTGAATTTTAACATAGAAAGTTGAACAATATTTTGAAAAAATTAATTTTCCAAATAAATATAAAATTTGAAAATTATTTGTGATGCAATAGTATAAGAGAAAAAAGGTTTTCCCCTTGAAAATAAACAAGTTAGAAATAGACTTCTAAATTAAAATCAAAATATTGAAAACATACTTCTAATAACAAGTTTGCATTATTTATGTGCAAAATTTTAAAACTGAGATTTCATAACATCATTAGAATGATTCATCAAAAATCAAAACATGGGTTTATATTTTAAAGTATAAAACCTTGATGATAATTTTTTTAAACTTTATATACAAAATTAAATAGGCTAGAAAGTCCAAAATACGCTTATAATTTGAAATTAGAAAATTTAAAGGTATTCAAACTAAAAGTAAAAAAGTTAAAATAGTTTATGATGCCTATGATGTCATTTTGGATAGGTATAAATAAGACTAAAGTTAATAATGATTTAGACATAAAGTTTTAAAAATTACAAAAACTAAAGTTAAAACTAAAGTTTTTATACAAGAAAAAATATAGTAAAAACAATTAAAATGTTTTCGAAATCATATCAATGAGTAAATTCAAAATATACTTCTCTTTGAAAGTAACTTTAAGCAATTAGTTTAAAATAGAAACACAAATGGATTTAAAATATACTCAAACACAACTAATTTGAGAAATTTAATTTTGCAAAGTCGGTAAAAAGACTTGGAAAACATACTTTAAAATAATCTATTTTGAATAAACAAATTAATTTTTCAATATCTAATATTTTACAAAGTTTAAAAGATGAAGATGCAATTTAAAATATTTAAAGAAAAGAACTACCGATTCAATCGACAATTTAAAATATTTAAAAAACTATCTTCAAATGGCAAACATTTATAAAAAGATCGCAACACGCTTTCCAAAAACTAGTTTTTACTAGAAATATCAAAGAGAAAATATTCGTAGAATTGGGATGAAAATATGGCTTTATTGAAACAAGAAAAGCTAAAAAATAATTCCTCGAAATGAAGGCTTTAAAATTAAACAAGTTAGAAAGCTTACATATAATTTAAAATATAAAAGGCTTTTTTAAAAATATGAGGTTCATGGATATTAGGCGACAACAAAAAATTGAAAATTAAAAATACACTTTTAATATTAAGTTCTATACAGTAAAGAGGCGAGAAATTATTTTAAAACATTTTAAGACAAGAAATTATTTTAAAACGTTTTGAAGACGGAATAAGGAAGTTCAAAATATACTTCTCCATGAAACATGCATGCAACATGCAGTAACAATTTAGTTATTTTTTAAAGATAAAAGAGATGAATTAAGGCATTTGAAATATCCATATGCACACGAAAAACTTGATAAATTTAAATTTTATTTGGAAGGGAAAAAGCCAAGAATTACCTTGCATAAATGATTTAAGATAGTCTATTTAAAAGGAAAATTGATTTTTTTAATTAAATGTAAATAGATAAAGTTGAGAAACAAGCTATTCCATTTTAAAGTTGAAAATTTGTAGGGAAAAACGCTCAGGCCAAAAATAAAAATGTTGATGAAAAAGAATCTATTTCCAAAACCAAGTTGATAAATATATGAAAGTAGAGAAGTCAAAAAAATACAAACTTTCAAAACATGTTTAAAGAAATATAGCTAATTATAGACACCCCAAATTAGAAAACCCGTTAACATATCAAAATTAGCAAAAACGACCATGCACTGCACTTCGGTTCAAGAAAAATCTAACCATGTTAAAATCCATGGATGATGAGCTTTGCTAATAACCTTGAAACGTATGAAATGTGACAAATGCACATGTAAGCCCTGAAACCCGCATTAACCCCTTATTCTCGCCACTTCGCTCTTATAACGGTAGCTCAGCTGAGGAGTTCATTAAAAGATGGACTCATGTTGGAATTTAAGGCGATGGTGGTGGAAATGAATGTAATTGGTTGTATTTCAATAGGATTTGATAAAGAAGACGTTAAAGGTGTGGATCAAGATTTCAGAACAAAGGAGAAAACCTTGGTATTTCATTGGCGTTCCGATGAAGAAATTAATTAAGGTTTTAATGGGTTCAACTCGATTTGAAATTTTGGTGGTGGTGGATAATGATATTATTAAGTGAAGGGATGAAAACGATGAACTAATATGTTTGATGATGATGAGACGGTAAAATTTAAAAGATTTTGAGCTTAGAAATTTTACGTTTGTTTCGACGAAGTTGAACAAATAGATGTGATTTTCCAAATTTTTCTCAAATGATGACATAAACGGTATTTCATAAAAGATAATGAAAGTATTAGAATTTTTTTTCCATGAACCAAAGTACAAGACAATAAGATTTTTTGCTAATTTCGATCTTTACTGTTCATTTTTTAAGAAGAAAAGAGAGTACATATGGTTTTTTGTAATTTACCCAAGAAATATACTAACAAAAAGTATTAACGAATAAATTTACTACTTTTAAAAGCAATCTCTAGTAGGAAAATTTGATGAAAAGATGCGTCCAGACAAAAAGATAGAGCAACCCAAGCTTAATTTTTTAAAGTAGAAAATTTAGAAGTTTGAAAATATACTTCCTAAATAAAATATGTTATTCTATAAGTGAAAAACAAAATATTTGTTAAAACATTTTGAAATTAGATTAACATATTTTTGAAGATATCAAAGAATTCCCATTAAAAGGCTTTAAACTTAAAATATATAAGTTAAAAAAATTTCAAGTTATATATTTACAACAAGATAATTTGGGAAAACAAAATTAATAATTGGAAAGAATAAAAGTTAAAAAGTTAAAACTAAGTCTTCAAGAAATTTTATGTTTAGAAGTAAAAAAATTTAGAAGATTAAAAAACAAATTTAAACTAGAAGTAGAAAATTTTAATTTACAATTACACCATTTCAAAACAATTTTTCTTCAATACATAAGTACAAATGTTAGAAAACTTATTTCTAAAATATTTTTGACGATATCGGTTAGAATTGGTAGGTAAAACTGTGTTTTAATTCAAAAGTAATAAAGTTAAAACTACGTCTTCAAGATTTGAATTTTAACATAGAAAGTTGAACAATATTTGGAAAAATTTAATTTTCCAAATAAATATAAAATTTGAAAAATATTTGTGATGCAATAGTATAAGAGAAAAAAGGTTTTCCCCTTGAAAATAAACAAGTTAGAAATAGACTTCTAAGTTAAAATCAAAATATTGAAAACATACTTCTAATAACAAGTTTCCATTATTTATGTGCAAAATTTTAAAACTGAGATTTCATAACATCATTAGAATGATTCAACAAAAATCAAAACATGGGTTTATATTTTAAAGTATAAAACCTTGATGATAATTTTTTAAATCTTTATATACAAAATTAAATAGGCTAGAAAGTCCAAAATACGCTTATAATTTGAAATTAGAAAATTTAAAGGTATTCAAACTAAAAGTAAAAAAGTTAAAATAGTTTGTGATGCCTATGATGTCATTTTGGATAGGTATAAATAAGACTAAAGTTAATAATGATTTAGACATAAAGTTCTAAAAATTACAAAAACTAAAGTTAAAACTAAAGTTTTTATACAAGAAAAAATATAGTAAAAACAATTAAACTGTTTTCGAAATCATATCAATGAGTAAATTCAAAATATACTTCTCTTTGAAAGTAACTTTAAGCAATTAGTTTAAAATAGAAACACAAATGGATTTAAAATATACTCAAACACAACTAATTTGAGAAATTTAATTTTGCAAAGTCGGTAAAAAGACTTGGAAAACATACTTTAAAATAATCTATTTTGAATAAACAAATTAATTTTTCAATATCTAATATTTTACAAAGTTTAAAAGATGAAGATGCAATTTAAAATATTTAAAGAAAAGAACTACCGATTCAATCGACAATTTAAAATATTTAAAAAACTATCTTCAAATGGCAAACATTTATAAAAAGATCGCAACACGCTTTCCAAAAACTAGTTTTTACTAGAAATATCAAAGAGAAAATATTCGTAGAATTGGGATGAAAATATGGCTTTATTGAAACAAGAAAAGCTAAAAAATAATTCCTCGAAATGAAGGCTTTAAAATTAAACAAGTTAGAAAGCTTACATATAATTTAAAATATAAAAGGCTTTTTTAAAAATATGAGGTTCATGGATATTAGGCGACAACAAAAAATTGAAAATTAAAAATACACTTTTAATATTAAGTTCTATACAGTAAAGAGGCGAGAAATTATTTTAAAACATTTTTAAGACAAGAAATTATTTTAAAACGTTTTGAAGACATAATAAGGAAGTTCAAAATATACTTCTCCATGAAACATGCATGCAACATGCAGTAACAATTTAGTTATTTTTTAAAGATAAAAGAGATGAATTAAGGCATTTGAAATATCCATATGCACACGAAAAACTTGATAAATTTAAATTTTGTTTGGAAGGGAAAAAGCCAAGAATTACCTTGCATAAATGAGTTAAGATAGTCTATTTAAAAGGAAAATTGATTTTTTTAAAGTATATGTAAATAGATAAAGTTGAGAAAAAAGCTATTCCATTTTAAAGTTGAAAATTTGTAGTGAAAAACGCTCAGGCCAAAAATAAAAATGTTGATGAAAAAGAATCTATTTCCAAAACCAAGTTGATAAATATATGAAAGTAGAGAAGTCAAAAAAATACAAACTTTCAAAACATGTTTAAAGAAATATAGCTAATTATAGACACCCCAAATTAGAAAACCCGTTAACATATCAAAATTAGCAAAAACGACCATGCACTGCACTTCGGTTCATGAAAAATCTAACCATGTTAAAATCCATGGATGATGAGCTTTGCTAATAACCTTGAAACGTATGAAATGTGACAAATGCACATGTAAGCCCTGAAACCCGCATTAACCCCTTATTGTCGCCACTTCGCTCTTATAACGGTAGCTCAGCTGAGGAGTTCATTAAAAGATGGACTCATGTTGGAATTTAAGGCGATGGTGGTGGAAATGAATGTAATTGGTTGTATTTCAATAGGATTTGATAAAGAAGACGTTAAAGGTGTGGATCAAGATTTCAGAACAAAGGAGAAAACATTGGTATTTCATTGGCGTTCCGATGAAGAAATTAATTAAGGTTTTAATGGGTTCAACTGGATTTGAAATTTTGGTGGTGGTGGATAATGATATTATTAAGTGAAGGGATGAAAACGATGAACTAATATGTTTGATGATGATGAGACGGTAAAATTTAAAAGATTTTGAGCTTAGAAATTTTACGTTTGTTTCGACGAAGTTGAACAAATAGATGTGATTTTCCAAATTTTTCTCAAGTGATGACATAAACGGTATTTCATAAAAGATAATGAAAGTATTAGAATTTTTTTTCCATGAACCAAAGTACAAGACAATAAGATTTTTTGCTAATTTCGATCTTTACTGTTCATTTTTTAAGAAGAAAAGAGAGTACATATGGTTTTTTGTAATTTACCCAAGAAATATACTAACAAAAAGTATTAACGAATAAATTTACTACTTTTAAAAGCAATCTCTAGTAGGAAAATTGGATGAAAAGATGCGTCCAGACAAAAAGATAGAGCAACCCAAGCTTAATTTTTTAAAGTAGAAAATTTAGAAGTTTGAAAATATACTTCCTAAATAAAATATGTTATTCTATAAGTGAAAAACAAAATATTTGTTAAAACATTTTGAAATTAGATTAACATATTTTTGAAGATATCAAAGAATTCCCATTAAAAGGCTTTAAACTTAAAATATATAAGTTAAAAAAATTTCAAGTTATATATTTACAACAAGATAATTTGGGAAAACAAAATTAATAATTGGAAAGAATAAAAGTTAAAAAGTTAAAACTAAGTCTTCAAGAAATTTTATGTTTAGAAGTAAAAAAATTTAGAAGATTAAAAAACAAATTTAAACTAGAAGTAGAAAATTTTAATTTACAATTACACCATTTCAAAACAATTTTTCTTCAATACATAAGTACAAATGTTAGAAAACTTATTTCTAAAATATTTTTGACGATATCGGTTAGAATTGGTAGGTAAAACTGTGTTTTAATTCAAAAGTAATAAAGTTAAAACTACGTCTTCAAGATTTGAATTTTAACATAGAAAGTTGAACAATATTTGGAAAAATTTAATTTTCCAAATAAATATAAAATTTGAAAAATATTTGTGATGCAATAGTATAAGAGAAAAAAGGTTTTCCCCTTGAAAATAAACAAGTTAGAAATAGACTTCTAAGTTAAAATCAAAATATTGAAAACATACTTCTAATAACAAGTTTCCATTATTTATGTGCAAAATTTTAAAACTGAGATTTCATAACATCATTAGAATGATTCAACAAAAATCAAAACATGGGTTTATATTTTAAAGTATAAAACCTTGATGATAATTTTTTAAATCTTTATATACAAAATTAAATAGGCTAGAAAGTCCAAAATACGCTTATAATTTGAAATTAGAAAATTTAAAGGTATTCAAACTAAAAGTAAAAAAGTTAAAATAGTTTGTGATGCCTATGATGTCATTTTGGATAGGTATAAATAAGACTAAAGTTAATAATGATTTAGACATAAAGTTCTAAAACTTACAAAAACTAAAGTTAAAACTAAAGTTTTTATACAAGAAAAAATATAGTAAAAACAATTAAACTGTTTTCGAAATCATATCAATGAGTAAATTCAAAATATACCTCTCTTTGAAAGTAACTTTAAGCAATTAGTTTAAAATAGAAACACAAATGGATTTAAAATATACTCAAACACAACTAATTTGAGAAATTTAATTTTGCAAAGTCGGTAAAAAGACTTGGAAAACATACTTTAAAATAATCTATTTTGAATAAACAAATTAATTTTTCAATATCTAATATTTTACAAAGTTTAAAAGATGACGATGCAATTTAAAATATTTAAAGAAAAGAACTACCGATTCAATCGACAATTTAAAATATTTAAAAAACTATCTTCAAATGGCAAACATTTATAAAAAGATCGCAACACGCTTTCCAAAAACTAGTTTTTACTAGAAATATCAAAGAGAAAATATTCGTAGAATTGGGATGAAAATATGGCTTTATTGAAACAAGAAAAGCTAAAAAATAATTCCTCGAAATGAAGGCTTTAAAATTAAACAAGTTAGAAAGCTTACATATAATTTAAAATATAAAAGGCTTTTTTAAAAATATGAGGTTCATGGATATTAGGCGACAACAAAAAATTGAAAATTAAAAATACACTTTTAATATTAAGTTCTATACAGTAAAGAGGCGAGAAATTATTTTAAAACATTTTAAGACAAGAAATTATTTTAAAACGTTTTGAAGACGGAATAAGGAAGTTCAAAATATACTTCTCCATGAAACATGCATGCAACATGCAGTAACAATTTTGTTATTTTTTAAAGATAAAAGAGATGAATTAAGGCATTTGAAATATCCATATGCACACGAAAAACTTGATAAATTTAAATTTTATTTGGAAGGGAAAAAGCCAAGAATTACCTTGCATAAATGATTTAAGATAGTCTATTTAAAAGGAAAATTGATTTTTTTAATTAAATGTAAATAGATAAAGTTGAGAAACAAGCTATTCCATTTTAAAGTTGAAAATTTGTAGTGAAAAACGCTCAGGCCAAAAATAAAAATGTTGATGAAAAAGAATCTATTTCCAAAACCAAGTTGATAAATATATGAAAGTAGAGAAGTCAAAAAAATACAAACTTTCAAAACATGTTTAAAGAAATATAGCTAATTATAGACACCCCAAATTAGAAAACCCGTTAACATATCAAAATTAGCAAAAACGACCATGCACTGCACTTCGGTTCATGAAAAATCTAACCATGTTAAAATCCATGGATGATGAGCTTTGCTAATAACCTTGAAACGTATGAAATGTGACAAATGCACATGTAAGCCCTGAAACCCGCATTAACCCCTTATTGTCGCCACTTCGCTCTTATAACGGTAGCTCAGCTGAGGAGTTCATTAAAAGATGGACTCATGTTGGAATTTAAGGCGATGGTGGTGGAAATGAATGTAATTGGTTGTATTTCAATAGGATTTGATAAAGAAGACGTTAAAGGTGTGGATCAAGATTTCAGAACAAAGGAGAAAACCTTGGTATTTCATTGGCGTTCCGATGAAGAAATTAATTAAGGTTTTAATGGGTTCAACTGGATTTGAAATTTTGGTGGTGGTGGATAATGATATTATTAAGTGAAGGGATGAAAACGATGAACTAATATGTTTGATGATGATGAGACGGTAAAATTTAAAAGATTTTGAGCTTAGAAATTTTACGTTTGTTTCGACGAAGTTGAACAAATAGATGTGATTTTCCAAATTTTTCTCAAGTGATGACATAAACGGTATTTCATAAAAGATAATGAAAGTATTAGAATTTTTTTTCCATGAACCAAAGTACAAGACAATAAGATTTTTTGCTAATTTCGATCTTTACTGTTCATTTTTTAAGAAGAAAAGAGAGTACATATGGTTTTTTGTAATTTACCCAAGAAATATACTAACAAAAAGTATTAACGAATAAATTTACTACTTTTAAAAGCAATCTCTAGTAGGAAAATTTGATGAAAAGATGCGTCCAGACAAAAAGATAGAGCAACCCAAGCTTAATTTTTTAAAGTAGAAAATTTAGAAGTTTGAAAATATACTTCCTAAATAAAATATGTTATTCTATAAGTGAAAAACAAAATATTTGTTAAAACATTTTGAAATTAGATTAACATATTTTTGAAGATATCAAAGAATTCCCATTAAAAGGCTTTAAACTTAAAATATATAAGTTAAAAAAATTTCAAGTTATATATTTACAACAAGATAATTTGGGAAAACAAAATTAATAATTGGAAAGAATAAAAGTTAAAAAGTTAAAACTAAGTCTTCAAGAAATTTTATGTTTAGAAGTAAAAAAATTTAGAAGATTAAAAAACAAATTTAAACTAGAAGTAGAAAATTTTAATTTACAATTACACCATTTCAAAACAATTTTTCTTCAATACATAAGTACAAATGTTAGAAAACTTATTTCTAAAATATTTTTGACGATATCGGTTAGAATTGGTAGGTAAAACTGTGTTTTAATTCAAAAGTAATAAAGTTAAAACTACGTCTTCAAGATTTGAATTTTAACATAGAAAGTTGAACAATATTTGGAAAAATTTAATTTTCCAAATAAATATAAAATTTGAAAAATATTTGTGATGCAATAGTATAAGAGAAAAAAGGTTTTCCCCTTGAAAATAAACAAGTTAGAAATAGACTTCTAAGTTAAAATCAAAATATTGAAAACATACTTCTAATAACAAGTTTCCATTATTTATGTGCAAAATTTTAAAACTGAGATTTCATAACATCATTAGAATGATTCAACAAAAATCAAAACATGGGTTTATATTTTAAAGTATAAAACCTTGATGATAATTTTTTAAATCTTTATATACAAAATTAAATAGGCTAGAAAGTCCAAAATACGCTTATAATTTGAAATTAGAAAATTTAAAGGTATTCAAACTAAAAGTAAAAAAGTTAAAATAGTTTGTGATGCCTATGATGTCATTTTGGATAGGTATAAATAAGACTAAAGTTAATAATGATTTAGACATAAAGTTCTAAAAATTACAAAAACTAAAGTTAAAACTAAAGTTTTTATACAAGAAAAAATATAGTAAAAACAATTAAACTGTTTTCGAAATCATATCAATGAGTAAATTCAAAATATACCTCTCTTTGAAAGTAACTTTAAGCAATTAGTTTAAAATAGAAACACAAATGGATTTAAAATATACTCAAACACAACTAATTTGAGAAATTTAATTTTGCAAAGTCGGTAAAAAGACTTGGAAAACATACTTTAAAATAATCTATTTTGAATAAACAAATTAATTTTTCAATATCTAATATTTTACAAAGTTTAAAAGATGACGATGCAATTTAAAATATTTAAAGAAAAGAACTACCGATTCAATCGACAATTTAAAATATTTAAAAAACTATCTTCAAATGGCAAACATTTATAAAAAGATCGCAACACGCTTTCCAAAAACTAGTTTTTACTAGAAATATCAAAGAGAAAATATTCGTAGAATTGGGATGAAAATATGGCTTTATTGAAACAAGAAAAGCTAAAAAATAATTCCTCGAAATGAAGGCTTTAAAATTAAACAAGTTAGAAAGCTTACATATAATTTAAAATATAAAAGGCTTTTTTAAAAATATGAGGTTCATGGATATTAGGCGACAACAAAAAATTGAAAATTAAAAATACACTTTTAATATTAAGTTCTATACAGTAAAGAGGCGAGAAATTATTTTAAAACATTTTAAGACAAGAAATTATTTTAAAACGTTTTGAAGACGGAATAAGGAAGTTCAAAATATACTTCTCCATGAAACATGCATGCAACATGCAGTAACAATTTAGTTATTTTTTAAAGATAAAAGAGATGAATTAAGGCATTTGAAATATCCATATGCACACGAAAAACTTGATAAATTTAAATTTTATTTGGAAGGGAAAAAGCCAAGAATTACCTTGCATAAATGATTTAAGATAGTCTATTTAAAAGGAAAATTGATTTTTTTAATTAAATGTAAATAGATAAAGTTGAGAAACAAGCTATTCCATTTTAAAGTTGAAAATTTGTAGTGAAAAACGCTCAGGCCAAAAATAAAAATGTTGATGAAAAAGAATCTATTTCCAAAACCAAGTTGATAAATATATGAAAGTAGAGAAGTCAAAAAAATACAAACTTTCAAAACATGTTTAAAGAAATATAGCTAATTATAGACACCCCAAATTAGAAAACCCGTTAACATATCAAAATTAGCAAAAACGACCATGCACTGCACTTCGGTTCATGAAAAATCTAACCATGTTAAAATCCATGGATGATGAGCTTTGCTAATAACCTTGAAACGTATGAAATGTGACAAATGCACATGTAAGCCCTGAAACCCGCATTAACCCCTTATTGTCGCCACTTCGCTCTTATAACGGTAGCTCAGCTGAGGAGTTCATTAAAAGATGGACTCATGTTGGAATTTAAGGCGATGGTGGTGGAAATGAATGTAATTGGTTGTATTTCAATAGGATTTGATAAAGAAGACGTTAAAGGTGTGGATCAAGATTTCAGAACAAAGGAGAAAACATTGGTATTTCATTGGCGTTCCGATGAAGAAATTAATTAAGGTTTTAATGGGTTCAACTGGATTTGAAATTTTGGTGGTGGTGGATAATGATATTATTAAGTGAAGGGATGAAAACGATGAACTAATATGTTTGATGATGATGAGACGGTAAAATTTAAAAGATTTTGAGCTTAGAAATTTTACGTTTGTTTCGACGAAGTTGAACAAATAGATGTGATTTTCCAAATTTTTCTCAAGTGATGACATAAACGGTATTTCATAAAAGATAATGAAAGTATTAGAATTTTTTTTCCATGAACCAAAGTACAAGACAATAAGATTTTTTGCTAATTTCGATCTTTACTGTTCATTTTTTAAGAAGAAAAGAGAGTACATATGGTTTTTTGTAATTTACCCAAGAAATATACTAACAAAAAGTATTAACGAATAAATTTACTACTTTTAAAAGCAATCTCTAGTAGGAAAATTTGATGAAAAGATGCGTCCAGACAAAAAGATAGAGCAACCCAAGCTTAATTTTTTAAAGTAGAAAATTTAGAAGTTTGAAAATAAACTTCCTAAATAAAATATGTTATTCTATAAGTGAAAAACAAAATATTTGTTAAAACATTTTGAAATTAGATTAACATATTTTTGAAGATATCAAAGAATTCCCATTAAAAGGCTTTAAACTTAAAATATATAAGTTAAAAAAATTTCAAGTTATATATTTACAACAAGATAATTTGGGAAAACAAAATTAATAATTGGAAAGAATAAAAGTTAAAAAGTTAAAACTAAGTCTTCAAGAAATTTTATGTTTAGAAGTAAAAAAATTTAGAAGATTAAAAAACAAATTTAAACTAGAAGTAGAAAATTTTAATTTACAATTACACCATTTCAAAACAATTTTTCTTCAATACATAAGTACAAATGTTAGAAAACTTATTTCTAAAATATTTTTGACGATATCGGTTAGAATTGGTAGGTAAAACTGTGTTTTAATTCAAAAGTAATAAAGTTAAAACTACGTCTTCAAGATTTGAATTTTAACATAGAAAGTTGAACAATATTTGGAAAAATTTAATTTTCCAAATAAATATAAAATTTGAAAAATATTTGTGATGCAATAGTATAAGAGAAAAAAGGTTTTCCCCTTGAAAATAAACAAGTTAGAAATAGACTTCTAAGTTAAAATCAAAATATTGAAAACATACTTCTAATAACAAGTTTCCATTATTTATGTGCAAAATTTTAAAACTGAGATTTCATAACATCATTAGAATGATTCAACAAAAATCAAAACATGGGTTTATATTTTAAAGTATAAAACCTTGATGATAATTTTTTAAAACTTTATATACAAAATTAAATAGGCTAGAAAGTCCAAAATACGCTTATAATTTGAAATTAGAAAATTTAAAGGTATTCAAACTAAAAGTAAAAAAGTTAAAATAGTTTGTGATGCCTATGATGTCATTTTGGATAGGTATAAATAAGACTAAAGTTAATAATGATTTAGACATAAAGTTCTAAAAATTACAAAAACTAAAGTTAAAACAAAAGTTTTTATACAAGAAAAAATATAGTAAAAACAATTAAACTGTTTTCGAAATCATATCAATGAGTAAATTCAAAATATACCTCTCTTTGAAAGTAACTTTAAGCAATTAGTTTAAAATAGAAACACAAATGGATTTAAAATATACTCAAACACAACTAATTTGAGAAATTTAATTTTGCAAAGTCGGTAAAAAGACTTGGAAAACATACTTTAAAATAATCTATTTTGAATAAACAAATTAATTTTTCAATATCTAATATTTTACAAAGTTTAAAAGATGACGATGCAATTTAAAATATTTAAAGAAAAGAACTACCGATTCAATCGACAATTTAAAATATTTAAAAAACTATCTTCAAATGGCAAACATTTATAAAAAGATCGCAACACGCTTTCCAAAAACTAGTTTTTACTAGAAATATCAAAGAGAAAATATTCGTAGAATTGGGATGAAAATATGGCTTTATTGAAACAAGAAAAGCTAAAAAATAATTCCTCGAAATGAAGGCTTTAAAATTAAACAAGTTAGAAAGCTTACATATAATTTAAAATATAAAAGGCTTTTTTAAAAATATGAGGTTCATGGATATTAGGCGACAACAAAAAATTGAAAATTAAAAATACACTTTTAATATTAAGTTCTATACAGTAAAGAGGCGAGAAATTATTTTAAAACATTTTTAAGACAAGAAATTATTTTAAAACGTTTTGAAGACAGAATAAGGAAGTTCAAAATATACTTCTCCATGAAACATGCATGCAACATGCAGTAACAATTTAGTTATTTTTTAAAGATAAAAGAGATGAATTAAGGCATTTGAAATATCCATATGCACACGAAAAACTTGATAAATTTAAATTTTGTTTGGAAGGGAAAAAGCCAAGAATTACCTTGCATAAATGAGTTAAGATAGTCTATTTAAAAGGAAAATTGATTTTTTTAAAGTATATGTAAATAGATAAAGTTGAGAAACAAGCTATTCCATTTTAAAGTTGAAAATTTGTAGTGAAAAACGCTCAGGCCAAAAATAAAAATGTTGATGAAAAAGAATCTATTTCCAAAACCAAGTTGATAAATATATGAAAGTAGAGAAGTCAAAAAAATACAAACTTTCAAAACATGTTTAAAGAAATATAGCTAATTATAGACACCCCAAATTAGAAAACCCGTTAACATATCAAAATTAGCAAAAACGACCATGCACTGCACTTCGGTTCATGAAAAATCTAACCATGTTAAAATCCATGGATGATGAGCTTTGCTAATAACCTTGAAACGTATGAAATGTGACAAATGCACATGTAAGCCCTGAAACCCGCATTAACCCCTTATTGTCGCCACTTCGCTCTTATAACGGTAGCTCAGCTGAGGAGTTCATTAAAAGATGGACTCATGTTGGAATTTAAGGCGATGGTGGTGGAAATGAATGTAATTGGTTGTATTTCAATAGGATTTGATAAAGAAGACGTTAAAGGTGTGGATCAAGATTTCAGAACAAAGGAGAAAACCTTGGTATTTCATTGGCGTTCCGATGAAGAAATTAATTAAGGTTTTAATGGGTTCAACTGGATTTGAAATTTTGGTGGTGGTGGATAATGATATTATTAAGTGAAGGGATGAAAACGATGAACTAATATGTTTGATGATGATGAGACGGTAAAATTTAAAAGATTTTGAGCTTAGAAATTTTACGTTTGTTTCGACGAAGTTGAACAAATAGATGTGATTTTCCAAATTTTTCTCAAGTGATGACATAAACGGTATTTCATAAAAGATAATGAAAGTATTAGAATTTTTTTTCCATGAACCAAAGTACAAGACAATAAGATTTTTTGCTAATTTCGATCTTTACTGTTCATTTTTTAAGAAGAAAAGAGAGTACATATGGTTTTTTGTAATTTACCCAAGAAATATACTAACAAAAAGTATTAACGAATAAATTTACTACTTTTAAAAGCAATCTCTAGTAGGAAAATTTGATGAAAAGATGCGTCCAGACAAAAAGATAGAGCAACCCAAGCTTAATTTTTTAAAGTAGAAAATTTAGAAGTTTGAAAATATACTTCCTAAATAAAATATGTTATTCTATAAGTGAAAAACAAAATATTTGTTAAAACATTTTGAAATTAGATTAACATATTTTTGAAGATATCAAAGAATTCCCATTAAAAGGCTTTAAACTTAAAATATATAAGTTAAAAAAATTTCAAGTTATATATTTACAACAAGATAATTTGGGAAAACAAAATTAATAATTGGAAAGAATAAAAGTTAAAAAGTTAAAACTAAGTCTTCAAGAAATTTTATGTTTAGAAGTAAAAAAATTTAGAAGATTAAAAAACAAATTTAAACTAGAAGTAGAAAATTTTAATTTACAATTACACCATTTCAAAACAATTTTTCTTCAATACATAAGTACAAATGTTAGAAAACTTATTTCTAAAATATTTTTGACGATATCGGTTAGAATTGGTAGGTAAAACTGTGTTTTAATTCAAAAGTAATAAAGTTAAAACTACGTCTTCAAGATTTGAATTTTAACATAGAAAGTTGAACAATATTTGGAAAAATTTAATTTTCCAAATAAATATAAAATTTGAAAAATATTTGTGATGCAATAGTATAAGAGAAAAAAGGTTTTCCCCTTGAAAATAAACAAGTTAGAAATAGACTTCTAAGTTAAAATCAAAATATTGAAAACATACTTCTAATAACAAGTTTCCATTATTTATGTGCAAAATTTTAAAACTGAGATTTCATAACATCATTAGAATGATTCAACAAAAATCAAAACATGGGTTTATATTTTAAAGTATAAAACCTTGATGATAATTTTTTAAAACTTTATATACAAAATTAAATAGGCTAGAAAGTCCAAAATACGCTTATAATTTGAAATTAGAAAATTTAAAGGTATTCAAACTAAAAGTAAAAAAGTTAAAATAGTTTGTGATGCCTATGATGTCATTTTGGATAGGTATAAATAAGACTAAAGTTAATAATGATTTAGACATAAAGTTCTAAAAATTACAAAAACTAAAGTTAAAACAAAAGTTTTTATACAAGAAAAAATATAGTAAAAACAATTAAACTGTTTTCGAAATCATATCAATGAGTAAATTCAAAATATACCTCTCTTTGAAAGTAACTTTAAGCAATTAGTTTAAAATAGAAACACAAATGGATTTAAAATATACTCAAACACAACTAATTTGAGAAATTTAATTTTGCAAAGTCGGTAAAAAGACTTGGAAAACATACTTTAAAATAATCTATTTTGAATAAACAAATTAATTTTTCAATATCTAATATTTTACAAAGTTTAAAAGATGAAGATGCAATTTAAAATATTTAAAGAAAAGAACTACCGATTCAATCGACAATTTAAAATATTTAAAAAACTATCTTCAAATGGCAAACATTTATAAAAAGATCGCAACACGCTTTCCAAAAACTAGTTTTTACTAGAAATATCAAAGAGAAAATATTCGTAGAATTGGGATGAAAATATGGCTTTATTGAAACAAGAAAAGCTAAAAAATAATTCCTCGAAATGAAGGCTTTAAAATTAAACAAGTTAGAAAGCTTACATATAATTTAAAATATAAAAGGCTTTTTTAAAAATATGAGGTTCATGGATATTAGGCGACAACAAAAAATTGAAAATTAAAAATACACTTTTAATATTAAGTTCTATACAGTAAAGAGGCGAGAAATTATTTTAAAACATTTTAAGACAAGAAATTATTTTAAAACGTTTTGAAGACGGAATAAGGAAGTTCAAAATATACTTCTCCATGAAACATGCATGCAACATGCAGTAACAATTTAGTTATTTTTTAAAGATAAAAGAGATGAATTAAGGCATTTGAAATATCCATATGCACACGAAAAACTTGATAAATTTAAATTTTATTTGGAAGGGAAAAAGCCAAGAATTACCTTGCATAAATGATTTAAGATAGTCTATTTAAAAGGAAAATTGATTTTTTTAATTAAATGTAAATAGATAAAGTTGAGAAACAAGCTATTCCATTTTAAAGTTGAAAATTTGTAGGGAAAAACGCTCAGGCCAAAAATAAAAATGTTGATGAAAAAGAATCTATTTCCAAAACCAAGTTGATAAATATATGAAAGTAGAGAAGTCAAAAAAATACAAACTTTCAAAACATGTTTAAAGAAATATAGCTAATTATAGACACCCCAAATTAGAAAACCCGTTAACATATCAAAATTAGCAAAAACGACCATGCACTGCACTTCGGTTCAAGAAAAATCTAACCATGTTAAAATCCATGGATGATGAGCTTTGCTAATAACCTTGAAACGTATGAAATGTGACAAATGCACATGTAAGCCCTGAAACCCGCATTAACCCCTTATTCTCGCCACTTCGCTCTTATAACGGTAGCTCAGCTGAGGAGTTCATTAAAAGATGGACTCATGTTGGAATTTAAGGCGATGGTGGTGGAAATGAATGTAATTGGTTGTATTTCAATAGGATTTGATAAAGAAGACGTTAAAGGTGTGGATCAAGATTTCAGAACAAAGGAGAAAACCTTGGTATTTCATTGGCGTTCCGATGAAGAAATTAATTAAGGTTTTAATGGGTTCAACTGGATTTGAAATTTTGGTGGTGGTGGATAATGATATTATTAAGTGAAGGGATGAAAACGATGAACTAATATGTTTGATGATGATGAGACGGTAAAATTTAAAAGATTTTGAGCTTAGAAATTTTACGTTTGTTTCGACGAAGTTGAACAAATAGATGTGATTTTCCAAATTTTTCTCAAGTGATGACATAAACGGTATTTCATAAAAGATAATGAAAGTATTAGAATTTTTTTTCCATGAACCAAAGTACAAGACAATAAGATTTTTTGCTAATTTCGATCTTTACTGTTCATTTTTTAAGAAGAAAAGAGAGTACATATGGTTTTTTGTAATTTACCCAAGAAATATACTAACAAAAAGTATTAACGAATAAATTTACTACTTTTAAAAGCAATCTCTAGTAGGAAAATTTGATGAAAAGATGCGTCCAGACAAAAAGATAGAGCAACCCAAGCTTAATTTTTTAAAGTAGAAAATTTAGAAGTTTGAAAATATACTTCCTAAATAAAATATGTTATTCTATAAGTGAAAAACAAAATATTTGTTAAAACATTTTGAAATTAGATTAACATATTTTTGAAGATATCAAAGAATTCCCATTAAAAGGCTTTAAACTTAAAATATATAAGTTAAAAAAATTTCAAGTTATATATTTACAACAAGATAATTTGGGAAAACAAAATTAATAATTGGAAAGAATAAAAGTTAAAAAGTTAAAACTAAGTCTTCAAGAAATTTTATGTTTAGAAGTAAAAAAATTTAGAAGATTAAAAAACAAATTTAAACTAGAAGTAGAAAATTTTAATTTACAATTACACCATTTCAAAACAATTTTTCTTCAATACATAAGTACAAATGTTAGAAAACTTATTTCTAAAATATTTTTGACGATATCGGTTAGAATTGGTAGGTAAAACTGTGTTTTAATTCAAAAGTAATAAAGTTAAAACTACGTCTTCAAGATTTGAATTTTAACATAGAAAGTTGAACAATATTTGGAAAAATTTAATTTTCCAAATAAATATAAAATTTGAAAAATATTTGTGATGCAATAGTATAAGAGAAAAAAGGTTTTCCCCTTGAAAATAAACAAGTTAGAAATAGACTTCTAAGTTAAAATCAAAATATTGAAAACATACTTCTAATAACAAGTTTCCATTATTTATGTGCAAAATTTTAAAACTGAGATTTCATAACATCATTAGAATGATTCAACAAAAATCAAAACATGGGTTTATATTTTAAAGTATAAAACCTTGATGATAATTTTTTAAAACTTTATATACAAAATTAAATAGGCTAGAAAGTCCAAAATACGCTTATAATTTGAAATTAGAAAATTTAAAGGTATTCAAACTAAAAGTAAAAAAGTTAAAATAGTTTGTGATGCCTATGATGTCATTTTGGATAGGTATAAATAAGACTAAAGTTAATAATGATTTAGACATAAAGTTCTAAAAATTACAAAAACTAAAGTTAAAACAAAAGTTTTTATACAAGAAAAAATATAGTAAAAACAATTAAACTGTTTTCGAAATCATATCAATGAGTAAATTCAAAATATACTTCTCTTTGAAAGTAACTTTAAGCAATTAGTTTAAAATAGAAACACAAATGGATTTAAAATATACTCAAACACAACTAATTTGAGAAATTTAATTTTGCAAAGTCGGTAAAAAGACTTGGAAAACATACTTTAAAATAATCTATTTTGAATAAACAAATTAATTTTTCAATATCTAATATTTTACAAAGTTTAAAAGATGACGATGCAATTTAAAATATTTAAAGAAAAGAACTACCGATTCAATCGACAATTTAAAATATTTAAAAAACTATCTTCAAATGGCAAACATTTATAAAAAGATCGCAACACGCTTTCCAAAAACTAGTTTTTACTAGAAATATCAAAGAGAAAATATTCGTAGAATTGGGATGAAAATATGGCTTTATTGAAACAAGAAAAGCTAAAAAATAATTCCTCGAAATGAAGGCTTTAAAATTAAACAAGTTAGAAAGCTTACATATAATTTAAAATATAAAAGGCTTTTTTAAAAATATGAGGTTCATGGATATTAGGCGACAACAAAAAATTGAAAATTAAAAATACACTTTTAATATTAAGTTCTATACAGTAAAGAGGCGAGAAATTATTTTAAAACATTTTTAAGACAAGAAATTATTTTAAAACGTTTTGAAGACAGAATAAGGAAGTTCAAAATATACTTCTCCATGAAACATGCATGCAACATGCAGTAACAATTTAGTTATTTTTTAAAGATAAAAGAGATGAATTAAGGCATTTGAAATATCCATATGCACACGAAAAACTTGATAAATTTAAATTTTATTTGGAAGGGAAAAAGCCAAGAATTACCTTGCATAAATGATTTAAGATAGTCTATTTAAAAGGAAAATTGATTTTTTTTAAGTATATGTAAATAGATAAAGTTGAGAAACAAGCTATTCCATTTTAAAGTTGAAAATTTGTAGGGTAAAACACTCAGGCCAAAAATAAAAATGTTGATGAAAAAGAATCTATTTCCAAAACCAAGTTGATAAATATATGAAAGTAGAGAAGTCAAAAAAATACAAACTTTCAAAACATGTTTAAAGAAATATAGCTAATTATAGACACCCCAAATTAGAAAACCCGTTAACATATCAAAATTAGCAAAACCGACCATGCACTGCACTTCGGTTCATGAAAAATCTAACCATGTTAAAATCCATGTATGATGAGCTTTGCTAATAACCTTGAAACGTATGAAATGTGACAAATGCACATGTAAGCCCTGAAACCCGCATTAACCCCTTATTGTCGCCACTTCGCTCTTATAACGGTAGCTCAGCTGAGGAGTTCATTAAAAGAGGGACTCATGTTGGAATTTAAGGCGATGGTGGTGGAAATGAATGTAATTGGTTGTATTTCAATAAGATTTGATAAAGAAGACGTTAAAGGTGTGGATGAAGATTTCAGAACAAAGGAGAAAACATTACTGTTTCATTTGTGTTCCGATGATGAAATTAATTAAGGTTTTAATGGGTTCAACTGGATTTGAAATTTTGGTGGTGGTGGATAATGATATTATTAAGTGAATGGAAGAAAACGATGAACTAATATGTTTGATGATGACGAGACGGTACAATTTAAAAGATTTTGAGCTTAGAAATTTTACATTTGTTTCGACGAAGTTGAACAAATAGATGTGATTTTCCAAATTTTTCTCAAGTGACGACATAAAAGGTATTTCATAAAAGATAATGAAAGTATTAGAATTTTTTTTCCATGAACCAAAGTACAAGACAATAAGATTTTTTGCTAATTTCGATCGTCACTGTTCATTTTTTAAGAAGAAAAGAGAGTACATATGGTTTTTTGTAATTTACCCAAGAAATATACTAACAAAAAGTATTAACGAATAAATTTACTACTTTTAAAAGCAATCTCTAGTAGGAAAATTTGATGAAAAGATGTGTCCAGACAAAAAGATAGAGCAACCCAAGCTTAATTTTTTAAAGTGGAAAATTTAGAAGTTTGAAAATATACTTCCTAAATAAAATATGTTATTCTATAAGTGAAAAACAAAATATTTGTTAAAACATTTTGAAATTAGATTAACATATTTTTGAAGATATCAAAGAATTCCCATTAAAAGGCTTTAAACTTAAAATATATAAGTTAAAAAAAATTTCATGTTATATATTTACTACAAGATAATTTGGGAAAACAAAATTAATAATTGGAAAGAATAAAAGTTAAAAAGTTAAAACTAAGTCTTCAAGAAATTTTATGTTTAGAAGTAAAAAAAGTTAGAAGATTAAAAAACAAATTTAAACAAGAAGTAGAAAATTTTAATTTACAATTACACCATTTCAAAACAATTTTTCTTCAATACATAAGTACAAATGTTAGAAAACTTATTTCTAAAATATTTTTGACGATATCGGTTAGAATTGGTAGGTAAAACTGTGTTTTAATTCAAAAGTAATAAAGTTAAAACTACGTCTTCAAGATTTGAATTTTAACATAGAAAGTTGAACAATATTTTGAAAAAATTAATTTTCCAAATAAATATAAAATTTGAAAAATATTTGTGATGCAATAGTATAAGAGAAAAAAGGTTTTCCCCTTGAAAATAAACAGGTTAGAAATAGACTTCTAAGTTAAAATCAAAATATTGAAAACATACTTCTAATAACAAGTTTCAAAATTTTAAAAGGGAGATTTCAAAACATCATTAGAGTGATTCAACAAAAATCAAAACATGGGTTTATATTTTAAAGTATAAAACCTTGATGATAATTTTTTTAAACTTTATATACAAAATTAAATAGGCTAGAAAATCCAAAATGCGCTTATAATTTGAAATTAGAAAATTTAAAGGTATTCAAACTAAAAGTAAAAAAGTTAAAATAGTTTATGATGCATATGATGTCATTTTGGATAGGTATAAATAAGACTAAAGTTAATAATGATTTAGACATAAAGTTTTAAAAATTACAAAAACTAAAGTAAAAAATAAAGTTTTTATACAAGAAAAAATATAGTAAAAA
>JAULAV010003338.1:0-25001 GCA_030789695.1 Scilla litardierei
TATCCTTAAGTGAAAATGGAAAAAGTTTAAGATAAATAGTTTCATTGCTCGTTTTTCCATCTACACAGGTTAAGCAAACATCCTCAAATTCCTTTATATGTAAATATGGGTTCTCCCTCTCCATACCGTGATAGGTAGGGAGAAGTTGAACCATTCCTGGTTTAAGACTAAAGGAATTGGCATCGGCTGGAAGCACGATGCATGAGCCAGAAGCAGACCTTGTAGGTCTGAGCACATCTCTAAGTGACCTATCTCCAAAAGTTTGAGAATGGTCGTCATTTTCATTTCCACTGGTGTCATTTGCGTTGTGTGCCATATTCACGTGTCGAACTAATCTATGTGTCCTAGGGGTTCTAAGCCACATAAACAAATAAGAACAGAAGAGATGATATTTTTGTTGTTTTTGTTTTATCTCAAGCTAATTTTTTTTTGGGTTTTGAAAATTTTTAAAACGAAATTAAAGCAAACAAAACAAAACAAAACAAGACAAAATTCAAAAAGAATGGATATACAAAGTTTTTATACAAAAGAGTGGAACGATCTCACCGAATTTTCCAAGTTAATTGGAAACCGTAAAATATGTAGACCGTTGTCCCCGGCAACGGCGCCAAAAACTTGACTGGTCCAAAAAGTTGTACTGATAATCCCAAGTATAGGACGTCGGTCAAGTAGTAAACCTGGTGAGACCAGGATCGTATTCCTCAGGGACAACACAACCTGCAAATTTCAAAGTTTAGAATTAAGCTAGAAAGATTAATGGATGAGAGATGAACCACCCTTCGAAGGCGATTTTGGATTTGGATTTAGCGTGAGGTAAAAGTCGTTTTAAGAAATACAAAAGTTTAAAATGTGAACGTGAAAATACAATTTATAAAAAAAATGTGTGTGTGTTGTGTTTCCGTTAGTGTTGCAATAGGTTATGCTATTCATTCTCCATGGTTTCTCAATCCCGCATCCATGCCAAGGTATGGGGATTGGAAGATAAAACTTTAAAAACGATGATTTTTCAATTAAAAAGATAGCGTAAAAAAAAGCGATTTCTTTGAATAATAAATTATAAAAGATGAACCTCGCGGTTCATCACCCTCCTTGGGCTCCTCTCCGGATTGATGCACTTAGACAATACCTCGCGGCACGTCATCCTAAGCGGATTCCTCTACGGATTGTGCGTATTTCAAAAAAATGAAGAAATCGACGTCTTTTTAACGGTTTCGATAAGTGCACAAAATATGGAGATATGAAAGTAAAATCCTAGCAACACTAACTTCCACACAACACACCCACAATACTTTAGCCAAGCATGGTAACAAAAACAGAAAGTTTCATTAATAGAAACATAATTTTAATACAAACCGTAATACAAAATTAATACAAACGGGTAAAGAAAGGGAGTTTTTCACCACTTTTGAAGCCCAAACACCCCCAAAACTCTTCTTGATCTGAGCAAACTCCTCTGGAATGGATAGAAGAACTCCTTAGCTTCGAAATGAAACGAAAATCACTCAATTTGGAGTTCAATTCCTCAAGTTATGCTCCAAATACCCCCCTTTTTATAGGAAAATGTCTTATCGGGCTTGCGGGTTGCAGACCCGTAAACCCGCCAGTCAAAAAAAGGTTGGTGGGTCTTCTTCAACAGAGGCGGGCGCCGCCCGCGTGGTCAAAGCGGGCGGGTCCGCTGCTTTTTTCAACAGAGGCGGGCGCCGCCCGCAATTTCCACGCGGGCTGCGCCCGCGGAATAAATGAAGCGGGCCCACGTGGGCCCGTGTGTTTCAACGAGCGGCAGCTGCCGCTCGTTCGCTTTTCTGCGCGCGCAGAAGCGCTGGCGTCAGCGCTGACGCCAGCGCTTTTGATATATATATATATATATATATTTTTAAATCTTTCTCACCCGCGTTGCGGGCGGCGACTTCCGCCCGCAGCGCGGGTTGCTGACGTCAGCTGACGTCAGCGATTTTTTTTTTTTTTTCTCTCTCTCTCTTTTACACAGCTTTATTGGGCCTTTTAATTCGCAGAAATTTGCTCCGATCTCCGAAAAATATGAAAAAATAGCCGTTGGACTCGGAAAATTGCAAGCTTCTCCTGAAAAATAAAATTGAGATAAAATTAGGCCAGAAAATTGTATTTTGCATATAAACAAGCGAAATACTCTATGATTAAATGATATTACAAAAACACACTTATTAGAGATAGATTATATATTACATATATGCAAAATACAGTCTAAATGATGGGTAAAAAATGTAATATTCTCTCAGAATCAACACCCACGTCCGTGCTCTCTTCCTGCACCTCCTCTTGTTCTTTAATTCCCTCTTCTTGGATCAGAATTCCCTCTTCCTGCTCAACTTGTCTGCTCGGTGGATCAGGCTTCTGAATCTCTTTTCCACTCCTCAAAGTGGACACCGCTTGGCAATGCTTCATATTATTTCCTGCAGAAGAAGATGAGCCCATATTAGGATTTGGAATTGACTGAGATGGAAGCTTACCTTTTTCTAATGTCGCTGTAAGCCTCGCCAAGCTCTCGCTCATCTGCTGATTCTGAGTCTGCTGAGCCTGAAATTGAGCCTGCTGCTGCTGCATCTGAGCTTGTTGCAATTGGATAAGTTGCTGAAGCGCATCGCCAAATGGTTGCATCTGCTGTTGTTGCACTGGCTCATGGTCCCTCCTCGGGTTCCCACCTTGATAGTTGTTGTTATTGTATTGAGGTTGTCGAAACTGAGGGGGAGCCTGCTGCTGCTGAGTCTGCTGATTGGGGCCCCAGTTCAAGTTTGGATTGTTGCGCCACCCCTTGTTGGAATTGAAGTTCTGGTAATTCGAAGAAACTTGATTCACCCCAGTAGGATTTCCTAGCATGCTCTTCAAGGCTGGAAGTGTGGGGGCATGCACTGGTGTCATGGCCACTGACGTCGCAAAGTGCGCAAATCTGCTCTATCTCAACCGCCTTGGCCTCTTTCAAATTCATGGCATGAAGCTTGTTTGAGATCATGGCCTCCATCTTTGCCTCCAACGCATCCTCTTGCTTCAAATTATAAACCACTCCTCGCGTAGGCTGGGATGGTGCAGAATGGCCTCCTCTCTCGTAGTCTGAAGTAGTGTCCCATGTCTGCGCATTTTCTGCTATCTCCTCCAGGTACGTCCAAGCTTCGTCTGGCTCTTTATCAAAGAATCCTCCATTGCACATCATCTCTACAAATTGCTTCATTTGCGGCTGCAGTCCATCGTAGAAGAAGCCAATAATCCTGCTTTTGTCGAAGCCATTGTGCGGACATGCGAGCAGCAACTCGTTGAACCTTTCAAATGCCTGGTAGAATGTTTCCTCGCTTTTCTGGGCAAAGTTCATAATCTGCCGCTTCAGTCTCTGGGTCCTATGAATAGGAAAAAACTTCTTTAGAAATTCAGCCTGCAAATCAATCCATGTAGTAATAGAGCGTGATGGCAATGCATTCAACCAATTTTTAGCTTTGTCTTTTAATGAAAATGGGAACAGTTTAAGATATATCGTGTCCTCGCTAGTTTTCCCATCAAAGCATGTCAAGCAAACCTCCTCAAATCCTTTAATATGAAGATATGGATTTTCCTTGTCTAACCCATGAAAGATGGGTAAGAGTTGGATCACCCCAGGTTTAAAATTGAAAGAATTTGTATCGGCAGGTAGAACAAAGCATGAAGCGGTGCTAGTCCTAGTGGGTCTGAGTAAATCTTTTAAAGTCCTAGGCACTCCAGGTTGCACATTATTCTCGTTATTGTTGCTAAAATTTTCATCCATATTATTATTAGCCATATCAAAACGTCGAGTCAACCTATGTGTCCTAGGAGTCCTATGCCACATAAACTAGCACAAATATATTTTTTATATGAAAGCAAACAAAAGTTTATATACAATAAAGTGGAAAGATCTCACCGAAGGTCCTCTGAATGAGATAAACCGTAGTAACAAACCGTTCTCCCCGGCAACGGCGCCAAAAACTTGGTGGGCTCTGAAAGGTGCTTCTCTCAAGCGTAAGAGTCCGTTCAAGTAGTAAAATCTGGGAGTACAGATGTCGAATCCTCGGGAGAATCTGTTGAAACCACAAGTCCAAATCAAATAGAGTAACTACGAATAAAATCTAAGAACTTTAATAGTGATGGTGAAGGTGGTATGAAAAGTGTGTGACGATGGGATTGTTACGTGCGATCAATGCAAACAACGAACTCTAGTTTGTGAAAAATAGATATAAAAGGCATGTACATGGCATGGGTTCATTAGGATCAGCGAATCGTAAGCTTTGGTTGATCAAGTATAACACAACGAGACCTCCTTTTGGGAGCGAATCGTCGGAAGATGTCCTTTTGGGAGTTAACGCATCAATTCTAATAGTATATCGCTAAAGTTGTAAACGTACATATGGAAGTATGAAGCTCTCTTTTGGAGAGATCAAATCTCACCCTTGTGGGGTGATCATCAACTAGAACAATTCTTTTGGAATATGCAAAAGTAGATTTAAGAGCGACGATTTAAACTTTAGCAAATATAGCGATCAAGCGCAATAATACAACCAATGAATACGATTCACATCACCTAATTAATCCATACCATGCACATAAAATATTTAGCTACTCATGGTGCAGAAATACACAAATTTCAGATCAGAATTCATAAGTTTATTAGCAAAATACGGAAGTTTAAGGGCAAAATACAAGCTAAAACACCCAAATACAAGCTAGAGTTGAAGAAAATATCACCAATTCTCTCTGAAAAGACTTCAAAACTCTCTGGAAATTAGAAAATAGGCTCTGGAATTTTACAGAATTTTTGCAGAAGAAAATACGGCTCCTAAGTGCTCCAATACGCCAATTATACCTCCAAAAATCCTAGAATACGCTTATATAATAGGCATTGCGGGTTTATTGGGCTTAACGGGTTTAAACCCGCACAAAAACGCACCCGAACCCGCTTTTAAACGTCGGCGCAATTATCGACCGTCCGATCCATGCGGGATCGGACGACGGAGTGATGCGTGGCACTCGAAGCGGATCCACAACTCGGCGCCCGCTCCGCTAGCAAATCAATTTCGATTCGAAATTGATGTCGATCTGCACCGTTGGATTTCCGATCGTGCGACGCTCGGCGAGCCGCGTCTTCACTCATCGATCGCGAGAGCGGGGCCGCTCCAGACCATTGGATGAAAGATCGACGAACGCGATTGAGCCACATTGCCATGCTAATCTGCGCATTTTCGCTTCGTCTACTGTCGATCGGAGCCGTTGGATGCGGATCGAGCGGTCGACGTCGTGCCGCGTTGCTGATGCGCTGAGCGCCGTTCGATACGGTGGGGAAACGCGGGGATGACGCCGCGTGGCACTCCAAGATTCGTGCGCCGTATTTTAAAATGTATTTCTTCTGTATTTCTTCAATTAAATGGTATTCTGCATTCAAAAATTCATAGAAATTAGCACAGATCTCAGAAAAATACAAATAAATAGTCGTTGGAATCGTGAGATCGAGACCAAGCTAGGAAAAATATAAAAAGTGCAGAAATACTCCATTAATTACTGTTTTGTGCTCAAATAGTGTGTTTTCTCTAATAAATAAATGGGTAGAAAATACGTATGTACTAGAGACCAATATAGCATCACATGAGCACAAAATAGGGCTAAAATGGGGGGGTTAAATACGTAATATTGAACCCAAATCAGTCACTCGGTGAGGGGACGCGCGGGTCTTCGCGTCGGCTAGCCGAGGGGTGGCCCGGCAGAGCGACTATCTTCTGGTGGTGGAGACAAACGGGCTCGGGGACGAGGGTGCTCGGCTCCGGCTGTGATGACACTGAGGGATAGCCTCGGCGCCGCAGGATCTCCTGGACCTGAATGGACGAAGGAGCTTGTCAGGGGGGGTTGGACCTTGGTTCCGACCGAATCCCCTCCGATGCTAAAGTCAGATCTAGTCTGAGGGATGCTCAGTGGGATCGGGCTCGGTTTACGGAGAGACCAAGCCCCGATCCTCGAGCCGAGCTATGGAGGAGAAATATGTAAAGGCGGAAGAAGGTGTAAGATGGAGTTTGTGATACCTCCGTTGTAGATCGTGATCATCCGGCCTCCGGTGATGATGCCTCTCCCCTCTTCATATAGGCGAGTAGGCGAGTCCCATAGTAATGGGCCATGATGAGACATCATGGTCGCTATTGATGAGGTCGTGCTAATGGGCCATGTTGACCCCCCTAATTGCCATGCTTTATGGAGGGATAAATGCCATGAAGGTGGAGTGATGGCATTGAAAGTGGCCGCCATTATGGGGGAGTGATGGCCATGAAGTCGGTTGCCATAGTTGGTGAGCCATGAAGGTGGCTGCCATAATTGGCGGATCATGATGACACTGGGCGGTTGCCATACTTGGCGAAGGCTTCCTCGATTTGGGCCCCGATTTCCTCCACTACGGAAGTGGGCAGTCTTTTGGGCCTTTGTCTTGGGCGGATAAGCGCAGCCCGCCCGTGAGATCTTTGGGGCCGGGGCCCCAAGGCTGTAGCAGGCCGGTTGACCGGTCGTCGTTGACTTGGCTCTTCCAGGCCCGGTCAAAATAGTCGTAACAATTGCCCCCATCTTCCGAGCTCTACCATTGTTAAGGTTGAGGTCGGGAGATGTAGTATAAGGGGGGAGAAGATGCTCTTTTTTGTAAAATCGATCCGGCTTGCTGAGCTGGCTAGTGACGATAGCTCATCGGTCTGAGATTCATTCGGTGACGAGGGGAGTTGCCCCTTGACTTACGACCGACGAATGAGTGGATCGACCAGCTGGGGGAGTTGCCCCAGCCTTACGGTCGATGTGGTCGGTCCGGTGTGGGAGTTGCCCCCAACCTTATGACCGATCTCGTTCGTTCGGTGGCGAGGGGAGTTGCCCCTTGACTTACGGCCGATGAAGGAGTGGATCGATCAGCTGGGGGAGTTGACCCCAGCCTTACGGTCGATGTGGTTAGTTCGGTGGGGGAGTTGCCCCCAACCTTATGACCGATCTTGTTCGTTCGATGGCGAGTGGAGTTGCCCCTTGACTTACGGTCGACGAAGGAGTGGATCGACCAGCTGGGAGAGTTGCCCCAGCCTTACGGTCGATGTGGTCGGTCCGGTGGGGGAGTTGCCCCCAACCTTATGACTGATCTCGTTCGTTCGGTGACGAGGAGAGTTGCCCCTCGACTTAAGGCCGACGAAGGAGTTTGATCGGCCAGCTGGGGGAGTTGCCCCCAACCTTATGACCGATCTCATTTGTTCGGTGGCGAGGGGAGTTGCCCCTCGACTTACGGCCGACGAAGGAGTGGGTCGACCTGCTGGGGGAGTTACCCCCAGCCCTTCGACCGACCCGTTTGTTCGGTTGCGAGGGGGGTTGCCCCTCGACTTATGGCCGACGAAAGGGTGAGGACCTTGTGAAGGCTTTTGAAGATTCCACGGTGACGCTCTGCAACTACTTCGTCGAGCTCGGGTGGATGCAGGAGCTGTTCGGCAAGCGGGGACCCAGCAACAAGGTCGGAGGAATGGTATGGATGCTCAAACTCGGACGGTGGTGCTCCGGCCAGGTCGGCTCGGCCACGGTCGGAGGAGCGGTCCGGATGCTCGAACTCAGACGGTTGCACCTCGGCCTGGCTTGCGAAGAGAGCTCGGCATGACCGACAACTCGGCCTTGAGCTCGGACTATGCTGGATTGAACAGGTTCCTGGACCCGACAACTTCCCTCAGATCTTGCGATGATGAGTATCTCTCAGGTTTGATCTTGGAGATGAGTGTCGGCGAGCATCTCCCCGGTCAGGCGACTCTTGAAGCTGTTATGCTCAAGAACCTTGAGATGCCTCTTGAAGTGTTGATGACGGAGTGTCGTTTGGGAGAACTTGTATTGGTCTGCTTGGAAGGCGGAGGTTTTGCATCATCGCCTCGGTTTCTGCTCCGTTGCCATTGAGTGAGCTTGGAAGGCGGAGGTAGTCGGTGTTGCCTAGAAAGGTGGCAAACTCGATCCGTCGGAAATTTCATCGAGTTGGCGCAAGTCGGCGGGCTCTGAGTGAGGTAGGTCTGCTAGCTCAGCTGGTTCAACAGCTCCGTCGCAGTGGGGATAACTTTGTAAGCTTGACAAGGTGGCTCGGCATTGAGACTCAGATGTTTGGCAAGGCGGTTGGATTCGTCTGGTCGGCCTCCTCCTACGTCGGTTGAACTGGTGTGGTCAGCCTCCTCTTGGATGGGTCGGCATCGTCTAGACATAGCTCCAGTTCCATTTCCAACTTCAGCTCCAACTCCAGCTTTTGTCTGGATCGTATCTCCCGCTCCAGCTTCGGCTTTCTTTTGACACTTGGCGGCTCGGTGGGGGCCCCCCGGTTGTTCGGCATGGAGCCTAGGACGCTTGGAAATGATGCTCGACACGGAGGATCAGATGTTCAACACGGATGCTTGGAGAGGTGGCTCGGAATGCCCCTACCCTCGGTTTGCTCGATGCGCCTTGCTCGTTGTCGAATGTTCAGCCTGGCAAGAGGAGCTCGGCATGGGGCTGGTTCAGCTTGTGGTGGAAGCTCCGAGCTCGGTTTGTTTGGAAGGGAAGCATGGGCTTAACAGTAGACCTGGTTGGTGCTGACAAGTTGATGGGAGAGACATTCAGCAGCCAAAACAGGTCGTAGATCCTGAAGCCCGAGCACTCGTCTCCCGCGGTTGGGTTGCCCAAGTGATCACCGACGCCCTCGTAAGCTCGGCATCTCCGATTGATCAGCATCCCTGAGGTAGCTCGACATGGAGAGTGGTTTGGCCTGGAGCACGACCGGCAGTGGCATTGGGCCTGGCAGCTCTGTGAGCTTAGCACCCCTCAGCTCGGCTAGATTGGCAGCCTTTTGTGAGCTTGGTTGGTTTGTCGTGGGGCACGACATCACGGTTGTTGACAATAATTCCTCCGTAGCCTCCGGGTTCTTGATGTAAGCTAAGCATGGAGAAATGGAAGTGGCTTTTTTGCCCCCTCACGGCAAAAGCAGATGAGGCGTCGATGACACAGGTAATGGGGGATGACCTCGGATCCACCAAGCGGAAACTCCACTTGGGATTCCCACATTGGCTGCAGCCCGAAGGGTCTTTCGTCATTCCAACTTATTCAGAGAAAGACCCCGAGTTTGGATGCTCGGTCAGAGAAATCCTCTGAGATTGGAAGCTCGATCGGCGGTGGTCGCCCCCATGCTCAAATCAGTTGGATGGGCTCGTCTCTAGCTTACGTCAACTCGGATGAGCTCACTTCAAGTTGGTCGATGTTGGATCAGGGGCTAGATCCAATCGAACCAGAGGTGGAAGGCTCCGAGGGTTGTGATGCAGCCACGGAGGGTGACCAATCTGCCTACGTGGTTGAAGCGTCCGATTCAGGGCTTCGATCAGGGTGCCTTAGAGGTCGACTAAGTGGACGACTCCGTTAACCCTTTCCCCTTCCAATCCGCTGTCTAGGATCTTTGTGTTGTTCAGGCGGATCATCGTGTTGTGCCCGTCGATGAGGTCGTGGACACCACTTTTCAGCGAGATCCCGCCGTTCCCGATGAAGGCGGCTGATCATTTTCAATGAAGTCGCCATTCTCGATGAGATGGATGCATACCGTTTTCACTCTGTCGACGTGCAATCACTTTTCAGCGAGGTTACCGATGAGGTCGTCGTCGTTCTCCATGAGGGCTTTCATCTCCGGTAGCCCCATCATCGCCGTTGACAAGGAGGAGGGCTCCTCCATACTTGCTACCGAGCGTAGACGATGAAGGCCGGTGTTCGATGTGGACGGTGTAGCGAAATCTTCCGCGGCTGCTCGTCGGCACTTGAGGGTCCATAATCACCACGTTGCAAGGCAGGCCGAGGAGACCATCACATAGCGCTGGAATAGGGAGTCAGAGTTTACGGCGCTCGCTGGAATCGACCCAAACCCTCAGTCGAGCCCTTTTGCTTGAAGTGGATCAGTTCACAATTGCCTTCAGTGATTTTCCCAATGTTCACAATTCGCCACGCTGACATCGCCGAGGACGTGTGATGTACAGAGACAGTTGGTGCTGTCGCTCTCGGTGTCAAACGAGGCAGCTCCAACGGATTATCAGACCAAACTTGCAAAAGATCGAAGAGTGGATTAGGAGAGCATTTGCAATCGGTAGTTAGAACTAAAGTAATTAGTATGGAGGAAGGAGATTGAACGACCTTTTCGTAGCTCGGCTTGCTCCGTAGCTCGACAAGGTTGGCATGGCGCCATGCAGCTATTGTCGCCTAGATGAAACTCCATCGGGGATCCTGGCTTGGCGATAGGATATCGGATGGAGCTTCCAAAAGAATCGCTCCAACTCATACCCAACCTTACAGCCCTTGCAACAGATTTGCAGAAGTCTCCTTGGAAATAATCTATATGTCAGTTCACTGAGGGGCATCAGGGCGCTAGGAACGAAGCGGTTGGACTGCAAGGCCATCCTCAGAGTTGCTGGGCTTTACAGGGCTTTACAGAGGTTGAGTTTGATGAAGATGCCTTAGAGATAATACTGTATAGAACTACTTGGAGATGCCTTTGAGAAATATTTGAGGATAAGACAACATCGTTTATAGAGGTTACTCAATGTTTGCTTCTCAAATACCCCCCAGGGGTTTTGGTGTTTGATTCCAGTCCCAGCAACTCCGATGCTTGGGCATCGAAGGAGATTCAAGTCTCGGTAGTTCAGTCAGAGAGATATCTCAACCAGACGTGCTTAGTTGGTCGGGACCCTTCCCTCGGAATGCTTAGTTTGGGTCGGCAAGGCAGTTCGGTGAGTAGAGGTAGATTTGCATTGGCCGAACTCCAATGGAGGGCCCAAGACTCGTAGAATCTCCGTCGGAGCGGTTTGAGTTCGAAGGGATGGCAGAGCTCGTTGGAAGGAGAATCGATCCTCGTAACTCAATCGAAGGAAGAACCGAGCGCGCTGACTCGGTCAGAGGAAGAGACGAACTCAGCATCCCATTGAGCTTTGGTGGTTTGGCGCTCGGCAGCTTGACGAGGGTGACTCGGATGGTTGCCTTGGCCGGTAGGTGGGTAGCTCGAACAAGGGAATTTGACAGCTCGAGAACCAGTCGACACTGCCATTTTAGATTTGCTAGGTTGGTGGAACACCTCCGCTGAGCTCCAAAGGACGGCTACTGCCCTCGCTCCGTGGTGATTGATCTGGGGTCGGTGACACTTGGTGGGCGGAGCTCCGGCGGTGATTCGGAGAGCTCGAGGCGATTTCGGGCTGGTGGGCTCCTATCCGAGGGGAGCTTGATCGTACGAGCTCTGCCGGACAAGATCTGAGCCAAGGGAAGCCCGATTGGATCATAGGGGGCTCGATCGGACGAGCCAGGCCAGACGAATTCCATCGGTCGAGATCCGGTCCGAGGAGGTCGGACACCCATGCCAACCATATGAGATTTGATCCGCGGAGAGCTTGATCAGATCGAGCTGGGGCGGATCTTTGGCGGAAGAGTTTGTCAAGTCTGGGCCTGAAGACATTGAGGGCACGTCAAGGTTGACGAGCCGTATGAAGGTGGCCCATCAAGCCGTCGCTGGAAGAGGCGATCACTTTCTGTTTTGTGGGGAAGATGTACGAAGTTGGGGCTGCCACCGTTTCGACGACAGGGAAGACTAGGATCTTGACCCCGACGGATCAGCACATTACGGATCTCGCCTCTCGTTCACCAGGATCTGGACGATCCATTGGTCAACAGCGTCTGGCTAAGACAAGGTCGGGGTATGCCGATGCCAACGAGCAGTTTTGCCGGTGACGACGACAGATTGTAGGCCACAGAGGCCTTTAGTTGGCGAAGAGAGGCCCAGGTCAGGTCTTGGCTCAGATCGTCGCCTCCATCGTCATCAGGGGTGGACGAGTAGGATGAGAACGATCTGTCGACAGGAGGGGCGAGGCCGATTGGTGCTTTGTAGCCGAAGGCGGTCGATGTGGGACCCATCGTTGTCGGAGGCGGTGGACCACCAGCAGCGTCGCCCTTTCTCTCTTCCTCTCGTGAGAGATATAAACTTTGATCGGATGGAATGAGTCATTCTCCGTGTGGTTGTTGTCGTGGATGTTGACTCGATCCCATAGACGGCGCCAGATGTTTACGGGTAATATTTCACCTGCAAATCGATAGTATGGAGGGTGCAGGATCAACGTGGTCAAAGGGGACACGTGGGACCCCGGTGTTGTCGTGGTAGCCACGTGAGACAGAGATGGCCCGGGTGGTCGGGCGATGGCGCGTTCGCTTGAGCGGGAAGGCGCCGATCCGGTCTCCGGCGAGCCGAGGGGTAGCCTCGGCGGGATGACAACTTTCGTGATCGGTAGAAGGCAGGGTCACTCGGTGAGGGGACGCGTGGGTCTTCGCGTCAGCTTGCCGAGGGGTGGCCTCGACAGAGCGACTATCTTCTGGTGGTGCAGACAAACGGGCTCGGGGACGAGGGTGCTCGGCTCTGGCTGTGATGACGCTGAGGGGTAGCCTCGGCGCCGCAGGATCTCCTGGACCTGAATGGACGAAGGAGCTCGTCAGGGGGGTCGGACCTTGGTTCCGACCGAATCCTCTCCGATGCTAAAGTCAGATCTAGTCTGAGGGATGCTCGGTGGGATCGGGCTTGGTTTACGGAGAGACCAAGCCCCGATCCTCGAGCCGAGCTATGGAGGAGAAATATGTAAAGGCGGAAGAAGGTGTAAGATGGAGTTTGTGATACCTCCGTTGTAGATCGTGATCATCCGGCCTCCGGTGATGATGCATCTCCCCTCTTCATATAGGCGAGTAGGCGAGTCCCATAGTAATGGGCCATGATGAGACATCATGGTCGCTATTGATGAGGTCGTGCTAATGGGCCATGTTGACCCACCTAATTGCCATGCTTTATGGAGGGATAAATGCCATGAAGGTGTAGTGATGGCATTGAAAGTGGCCGCCATTATGGGGGAGTGATGTCCATGAAGTCGGTTGCCATAGTTGGCGAGCCATGAAGGTGGCTGCCATAATTGGCGGATCATGATGACACTGTGCGGTTGCCATACTTGGCGAAGGTTTCCTCGATTTGGGCCCCGATTTCCTCCACTACGGAAGTGGGCAGTCTTTTGGGCCTTTGTCTTGGGCGGATAAGCGCGGCCCGCCTGTGAGATCTCTGGGGCCGGGGCCCCAAGGCCGTAGCAGGCCGGTTGACAGGTCGTCGTTGACTTGGCTCTTCCGGGCCCGGTCAAAATAGTCGTAACAGTTACGACCTCAAGATTGGCTCAGACGATCTAGGCCCACATGTCGAAAGCCTGGGTCTTGGCCCGTCGGATCTCCACAATGAAGCCCAGTTCGCCAGTCTCGGGGGAAGCTCGCCCAAGCAGAACGTCAAGCTCGCCATCCGAATTAGAAGAGCCCTCTAACAGATCGCACAAGCCTACGCTAGCTCACCCCAGAGTAGCTCGCGTCCAGAGCAGCTTGCTGATGCATCCGGATTCTAACCCCGAACGATGTCGTTTACTGCAAGCGCACGGTATAGTGGCAAGCGAGTATCGAACACAGGGAGGCGGTGCTATACTGCCTATCTACTCCTAGGTTGAGTTAGACTTGCAGGTTTATTGGTGGATGTGGAGTGTGGAGTTTCGTAATGGTGATGGATGCGAAGTTTGTGTCACTCAACGTTGCAAACACGGGGTTCCACACAAAGAAAGAAATAAATAAAATACAAAAGGTTAGGGCTTAGGGCTCGTCACTAGGACCATCAGATGTCGACGCTAGGTTGGGACTCTTACGTTGCATTGGTTTAATTGGAGATTTGTAGCATCTAGGAAGTGAATTCATGGTTCTAGGCATCATGAATCTATCGTATCGCATTAACCTCGCTCTCGCGATAAGCGCACACGATACGTGCATTAAGGATCTATAATAATATTACCACTCTCGTGGTTTGAATGCTCTCAACTCATACCACTCTCGTGGGTTAGAGCTTCGAGATATTTTGGTGGCTCTTATTGACGCAATGGCGGTAGCCGTCAATTAGTTATATAGTTCGTCGGTGGATCCTCTCGAGGCACGAGCCGGGCATGGTCACGTGCCTCGGTTGAATCCACTAACTCCCTAATTAAATCCGTAGGATATTCCTTAAGCTAATCGATTCCACCGACCGTGGGCACGATCTCAGTACGAATTTTCCTTGGGATTTTAATATATCAACCAAAATACAATCCCATTTATAACCAACACACCATAAAAATCCCAACTTTGCGTCTAAATCCTAAGTTCCATGGGCTAATCCCTTAGCCCTAGAAAAGACTACTCAAGCATAGCAATATTAATAGATAATATAACGCACAAAGAATTCATTGCATGCATCAAGAATGGATAAACAATACTAAATCACAAAGAAATAATAAAAGAATTAAAAAGGGCAAAAATACTTATCTTGATACATAGGAGGGGCCCAGGGCATAGCCAAACTTCCCAAAAAGTTCGTCTCCACAAAAGTCTAAGAAAGATCTAAAAATTCCCTTTTGAAAAGTATACAAAAATATCCTCCAAAACTAATCTAAAAATCTCCCTAAAACTTCCCTTAAAACTGTCCAGAAAACCCCCCTCCCAAGTCTCCCCGGCGGCTCAGAAGAAATCCTCCAAAAACCCTCAAATCGTCCCAAAAACCCGGGCGCAGATCAAGTTTGGGCCCACAGTGACTCGGCCCGAGCACAAAGCTGCTCGGTCGAGTCATTCGGCAGCTCGGGCCAAGTTGGAGGTTGCTCGGTCCGAGTTTTACAGGGAATCAAAACACCAAAATGCATCGCTCTGCCAACCCGGGCGCTGCTCGGCCGAGTAGGATGTTACTCGGGCCGAGTAGGAGGCTGCTCAGTCGAGTCAGACACCAAAAACAGCATTCTGAACGTATAGTGCACGACTCGGGCCGAGTAGGAGGTGCTCGGGCCGAGTAGGCTGAACAATTTCAGCACTGCATTATCAACTTGCAGAAATTTCTCAGGGCTCATCCGACCTCCGATTGACGCGTTCTTTATGGCGTTGGAACCGTCTTGAAGTCTACTACCTGGAAAAAATATCAGAAAAATAGTGAAAAATCCCAGGTGATAGCAGATTTAGAAATAGTGCACAGCTATCCTGTTTTTAGCACTTCGGGTCGCTCGATTCCTTCGCCGCATCATAGCTCGATCGCGCGACTTTCTCTCTTGCCCCTTCATTTCTCCAGTATTCTTCTTTGGCACCTTGAGTATGTCATCATGAGTCTCATTGGTGCTCTCACGTCGCCAATCGTCTTATCAACTCCAAATTGCTCCAATATCGCTCCAAATCCCTGAAATGGAATAAACACTCCGAAAGTCATATTGTTTCAAATAATAGCACAAAAGCGTATAAAATGGGGGTTTGGAGGGTGAAATGAGTTATGAAGATATGTGATAAAACATGTAAAATAAGAGCATATCAAAATCCCCCAAGCTTACCTCTTACTCGTCCTCGAGGAAGACGAATACGAAGCTCACCGGGAGGTAAAAATAAGAAAACAAAAAGGAATACGAAGAAAAGAGGGTCGCTAGATTGTTCTCTCATCAACATTCACCATATATCACAATGACTCAGAAAGTAAATCACACACTACCACAGAGATTACATATCTTATATAAACAAAGTACTTGAGAGTTAAGAATGAACGGAAGTGGTCTCTCTGGTATTCATACATTTAGTTTATATCAACATCCCATGTTTCATATCATCGAATATGCATAACATTGGTGACACACTTTTCAATCAGAAGATATAACTGAAGCGTGAAAATTCACACAATGCATGCAACAAAGAATAGAATAAAAATCAAGACATACACATCCTCATATCAAATCATAAGAAATCCCAGTAACTAAATTATTTCGTTAAGTTTTAGCATTATCAAACTTTTCCGTTCGTGCACGACTCCACTCTAATGTCATGCTCACTCATGTGGTCAAAAGATTTTTCCCTAAGCTTGAATTGAGGCGTCGCATCCAAAGAAGTATTTGTGGATTTTGTTTTGGTTTTCCCAATAGTATATGTATTGCTCCAAGTAATGAATTTTGAGATCTTCTTTGAATTTTGAGCTTTGTTTCCTTTTTTTCTTTTTGGATTTTTGTAGGAGCAATAGTATTTGTATTTTGGTTTTTGGCTCCTTTTTGGCTTTTGGACTTTTGGAGCAAGCTTTTCTTTTGTATGGAATTTTTGGAAATGGATGCGGTAGAAATAGCTTTGGGGAGTGAAATCAAGTGACGTGTAGAGAATATAAGGTATATGTGGAGAAGGAATAGATAAAACGCTCGGTTCACCCAAAAGTGTGCACAAACGGTTCTGTAAAATAATACATCAACTAAACTCGTATAATAGCATGGGTATCCTTAATCATATCAATGAGTAGTGAAGTCAAGCAGTAATAATTTCAATTATATCTAGCATGCAATAAGAATGCGAATAAGAGATGAAAGCAAGGCTTCAGAAATTCTAGTGATGCGTGAATCTTGGTGTGTTTCCAATGAAAACATACTAAATACGACTCTACATATTCAGTTTCAATAAGCTTCATGCATTCGCACTAGAGAGATCATCAAAAGAATATTTTCAAGTACTTATAAGGATTATGATTATGAAATTCTCTAAGTGGCATGGGATGAAAAATAAGCTTTGTGAGAAAGATGAAAGCATAAGATATGGAACATCTCTAGCAAGTGAAGGAGAAGAAAATAGAGAAATAAAAATAGAAGGAAATAAAAGAAAAATATGCACGCAAAGTGATGCATGAACACACATAAAAGGAAAATAAGATGGAAAAAACAAAAAGATGATGCAAAAATTTGAAAAAAATTCTAAAAATCCTAAAATAAAGAGAAATGCAACTAAATGGCATGGAAATGCACTCCCCCAAGCTTAAACTTCACATTGTCCTCAATGTGATCATAAAAAGAAGAAAGTGAGAAACAACGATAAAAAAGGGGTGAATGAAAAATGATGACATGAATGATATGACATCCTAATGCAACTACATGCACATGCAATAATGCATGAGAGCTATTTCCCCCAAGCTTATACCAAACAATCCTATTCAGATGACTTGATCAAAAAGGTCACGGCTTTGCTAAGCGGGATCAAAGTATTCACTTGAAAGAAATGCTCGGTGGTGGTTGGCAAAATGGCGGGACATATCAAAATATGAAGAGGGCAATTATTAAAAATAATGGGTTCGGGGTGTAAAAGATAAATGAGCCGTCATATGGGATGAATTTATTAAACTAAAAAACATATAAAATCCTATACGGTCCTCTCGCTGCTGAGAGGATTCGCGTTTATTGAAAGCATAAAATTCTACACTACTGGATTGATATCACCTGTAGCAAACGGCGGATCCAAAATCTTTACCGGTGCAGGTAGCTGCTCTATCTGCACTTTTCGTGGCTCCACCAGGTGCGTATCTCCACGGGCTCCATCAGATTCCAGCAATGCAGCTCCCAGCATCTCTCCAAGGACTCCACATGTACCTTGCAAGAGATGAACCGCATCAATCTGATGTGGATAATTTTTCCCCAAAATAAATGTATTCCAGAGAGGGTCATCAACAATAGTATTTAAAATAAAAAATGGTTGACAACACTTCCCTGGAAATAAATCTCTATGCTCGTGCATCACGTCGATGAACTCCTTGTTGTTTTCCTTTGGTTCCTCAGGTAGTTCTGGCATAATAGAGTGGGTCTCGTCAGGATGCTCCTCATCATCGTCAGACTCATCCTAGCGCACCTCCTAATCATATTCAATAGCGTCCATGTGTGCTAACTCCTCGTCCTTCTCCTCGTATACGTCCCATTGTACCTCTTAATCAAATGTATGTGTATCCTGCAAAAGGTGCAATGAGTCATTGAAATCCGAATCATAATAATCATCATACACGGGAGGGGAATCAAATGTAAAGGGCGAGGAGGTGAAGAGATCTCCCTGAAGAGAAGCGGTAAGCTCTGGTGGGTGGTCCTCAGAGTCAGTGGAAGGAAGAGGTGGCTGCAAAAGCTCTGAAGGAGGAGGGTGATGCTCGGGATCCTCATGAATGGCTGTGTCCTCGTCCCGACGTACGACCTCCTCGGTGAAAGTCTTTGGCTCTGCATGCAATATGTAAAATAAATATACCTCGGCCTCCTCGCGATGCACTGCTTCAGCCTCCTCCTCGAGTTCCTCTGGTATGGTAGGCAAAGTGAATTTCATCTTCTCCTTTTTATGCCTATGTCTTCGTTTCCGTCCTGGAACTCGAGGCACTGGATGTTGTGGCTTGACCCTCTCAATATTAGGTGCAGGTGGCTCTATGGGTTCCTGTATCTCGGCCACGGTATAAAAGTGGGTCTTGTGCCCCTCAACTAGAGCGTAGACTCCATCATCAATTGTGCCTGTGGAAGAGATACGATGAATAATAAAATTTTGAAATCCGAGCTCAAAAGGGTCACCTGCCGTTATCGTTAATGGACCGGTGCATCGAACTGCGTCCACGATGCCTCTCAATAGGTCCATATATGTGTCCTCCTCTGGCAGCTCAGATGTCTCTATCTGTGGAGTGCTAATCATGTAAAGGTGGATGTGATCACCTTCAAGTGAAGCGTACACTCCATCTATGATAGTACCTGCATCAGCGACATTAGCCATAATAAAATCGATGAGTGCTTGGTCGGATGGTTTACCTACCGTAACGGTTAGTGAACCGGTGGATCGAGCATCATCAATCATTTGCTCCAAGGTTGCTGCCAGCTGCAGATCACTGAACTTTCCCACTTGCATTCTCTTCATAAACTCACGTGAGGGTCCCCTTAGTCTTCCAGCAAAGATATTAAATAGCCTGGAACCATCCCACTCATGGTCTGACTCCGTATGAAACATCCCTAACATTCTTCCAAATTTGCGCAATGCTTCTCTGAAGGACTCTCCATCAGCCTGATAAAAAGTAGCGAGATATATATAAGACCGTATAAAACCCGGTCACGTCTTTGAAAGTACCATCGCTACATCAACTGTACCTGATCAAGAAAAATAGGCAATCTGGAAAAGACGTCAGTGATACAAAGAGAGATAAAGATAATAATATCAGGTGGTGGGGAAAAATCTCTCGATTTTTTTAAAAAGAAATTTATATATATATTTTTTACGCAATCTAATCAACCTAATCGTGGTAAATAGATAGTATGGCGGAACGCCTCCCCGGCAACGGTGCCATAAACTTGATGCGTCCGGATTCTAACCCCGAACGATGTCGTTTACTGCAAGCGCACGGTATAGTGGCAAGCGGGTATCGAACACGGGGAGGCAGTGCTATACTACCTATCTACTCCTAGGTTGAGTTAGACTTGCAGGTTTATTGGTGGATGTGGAGTGTGGAGGGTCGTAATGGTGATGGATGCGAAGGTTGTGTCACTCAACGTTGCAAACACGGGGTTCCACACAAAGAAAGAAAGAAATAAAATACAAAAGGTTAGGGCTTAGGGCTCGCCACTAGGACCGTCGGATGTCGACGCTAGGTTGGGATTCTTACGTTGTATTGGTTTAATTGGGGATTTGTAGCATCTAGGAGTGAATTCATGGTTCTATGCATCATGAATCTAACGTATCACATTAACCTCGCTCTCGCGATAAGCGCACACGATACGTGCATTAAGGATCTACAATAATCTTACTACTCTCGTGGTTCGAATGTTCTCAACTCATACCACTCTCGTGGGTTAGAGCTTCGAGATATTTTGGTGGCTCTTATTGACGCAATGGCGGTAGCCATCAATTAGTTATATAGTTCGTCGGTGGATCCCCTCGAGGCACGAGCCGGGTATGGTCACGTGCCTCGGTTGAATCCACTAACTTCCTAATTAAATCCGTAGGATATTCCTTAAGCTAATCGATTCCACCGACTGTGGGCACGATCTCAGTACGAATTCTCCGAGGGATTTTAATATATAAACCAAAATACAACCCCATTTATAATCAACACACCATAAAAACCCCAACTTTGCGTCTAAATCCTAAGTTCCATGGGCTAATCCCTTAGTCCTAGAAAAGACTGCTCAAGCATATCAATATTAATAGATAATATAACGCACAAAGAATCATTGCATGCATCAAGAATGGATAAACAATACTAAATCACAAAGAAATAATAAAAGAATTAAAAAGGGTAAAAATACTTATCTTGATACAAAGGAGGGGCCTAGGGCATAGCCAAACTCCCCAAAAGATCGTCTCCACAAAAGTCTAAGAAAGATCTAAAAATTCCCTTTTGAAAAGTACACAAAAATATCCTCCAAAACTAATCTAAAAATCTCCCTAAAACTCCCAGAAAAACTGTCCAGAAAACCCCCTCCCAAGTCTCCCCGGCGGCTCAGAAGAAATCCTCCAAAACCCCTCAAATCGTCCCAAAAACCCGGGCACAGATCAAGTTTGGGCCCACAGTGACTCGGCCCGAGCACAAAGCTGCTCGGTCGAGTCATTCGGTAGCTCGGGCTGAGTTGGAGGCTGCTTGGTCCAGTTTTACTGGGAATCAAAACACCAAAATGCGTCGCTCTGCCAACCCGTGCGCTGCTCGGTCGAGTAGGATGTTACTCGGTCCGAGTAGGAGGCTGCTCGATCAAGTCAGATACCAAAAACAGCATTCTAAACGTATAGTGCACGACTCGGGCCGAGTAGGAGGTGCTCGGGTCGAGTAGGCTGCTGAGAACAATTTCAGCACTGCACCATCAACTTGCAGAAATTCCCCAGGGCTCATCCGACCTCCGATTGGTACGTTCTTAGTGGCGTTGGAACCGTCTTGAAGTCTAATACCTGGAAAAATATTAGAAAAATAGTGAAAAATCCTAGGTGATAGCAGATTTAGAAATAATGCACAGCTGTCCTGTTTTTAGCACTTCGGGTCGCTCGATTCCTTCGCCGCATCATAGCTCGATCGCGCGACTTTCTCTCTTGCCCCTTCATTGCTCCAGTATTCTTTTTTGGTACCTTGAGCATGTCATCATGAGTCTCATTGGTGCTCTCACGTCGTCGATTGTCTTATCGACTCCAAATTGCTCCAATATCGCTCCAAATCCCTGAAATGGAATAAACACTCCGAAAGTCATATTGTTCCAAATAATAGCACAAAAGCGTATAAAATGGGGGTTTGGAGGGTGAAATGAGTTATGAAGATATGCGATAAAACATGTAAAATAAGAGCATATCACTTGCCCCATAGGAAGTTCGCCCAGATGCCGCTCACATACCAGTTCGCTCAAGGAGCAAGACGGCACTCCACTTGCACCACAACCAATTTCACTACAGACAAAGTTTGACAAAAGCACACCTGGTCGCTTAGCCGCCTGACCGCCTACCGAAAGCACGCCTAGCCGTTTCAACGCTAGACAGCATGAAAAAAGCGCAACCTGATATTTACGGCTCTGACCGCCTGACAAAAGCACGCCTGACACGTTCGGCCCTGACACCAACGATCGGATCCCTGAGGCACTGGCACCGCCAGCTCAGCAAAAGCAACCGACTCCAGCAGTCTATAAATACCCCCTCACCACCAAGCGAGAAAGAGTTTGGTTGATTGAACGAATCGGTAACAAACTCCTAACACATCTATTTTACATTCAAGGTCGAATATCCTCCACATATTCGTGCCTTCCACACTAGTCCGCCACGCAAGCGTCGATCTACCTCTACGATCGTCTTTCTTATTCGACATTCTCTTATCAGTCATCAACTGACTTAAGCATCAGAGGGGCTGTGGGCTAACAACCGGCCCAGCCTTTCTGACGAGTTTCTCTTCTTGTAGGAAGTTTGCCCTAGCTGCCATCGAACGCACTACCAGTGGTGTCCTTCACCAACGGACATGCGACCTTCACCATCCAGCAGGCGAGCTACTCCGTCTGACGGGTGACCTCGAGATCTCCATCTACAAATCATCCTCAGGCCATAGTTACCCTCGTCATTCCCCCTAAACTTGTAACCATCGTGTCCTTGGTTTTTCACATCAATACAAATTCATTGTTAGCAGATTCTACCCCGCAACAGTTAGCGCCGTCTGTGGGAGCTTAGTGTCACACCCATGTCAAACCCCGCACCTTTCAATCCCAGTCCTAACCATGGAAAACAGCCCATAGAGGACGAGTCACGTCCTCTCGGAGGGACCTCCCTGACAGATGTACCCCCTGAGGGGGCGGTGGAGGCTATTTACGCTTCGACCCATGCTGTTCACCAAGGCTTTGAAGCCTTCACGAAGATGATGAATGATTGGGGCTCGGGTGGGGCCAGGACGTCCACTGTCCCCACTACACTCCTGAACATGAGGCACAACCTTCACCCTCAGATCGAAGAAGAAGCAGTCGCCCGGCAGAGGGGGCTCAACGAAGAGATAGAGGCCTATCAGAGATGTCTCGATGCAGAGATGGAGGCCGCTCGATAGAGGCGCCTCAGAGAAGAAGCTACTGTTCAGCCGAGGTAGCTTGACGATGAAGCAGCGGCCACCGCTGAACAAATATGGGTCGATGAAGAAATCGCACGTCGACAGCTGTGAATCATCATCGTCACACAAGAGAGGCTCCAGGAGGAGAGCCGTAGGATCCCAGAGGCGTCACCTCCGAATCGATGGCACACCCATAGCCCGCCGCTGGTAGATATCTTGCCGCTTAGAGGGGACGCCCAGATGGTGGCTCACCCATCTCTCAGGCATGATGATCGACGACGACGAAGCCGCGACTGAAGCAGGACTCCCCCAAGGCAGGGAAGGGATGCCGCTGGGCGTCGAGGTGGCTCATCCAGTGACTTCGATGATGGGCGAGGCAGTCGAGGCGGCTGTATCAATCTACAAAGATCGCCTACGCACCCACAAGGGTCGCCTGTGCGACCCCCACCCAGAAGCGGCCAACCCTCTGGCCAGACGGGTGACAGCGGCCCCGATACCTCGTAGATTCAAGCTTCCTCAGCTTGAACTATACGATGGTGCGGGCGATCCCCTCGAGCATGTGCAGCGATACAGAGAGGACATGGAGATTCAGGGCACAGATTATCCGCTCCTGTACCGTGGCTTCCAGATGACCCTGAAGAAGTCGGCACTAGAGTGGTACAACGGCCTACCCACCCACTCTGTCGAATTCTTCGATGACCTATCACATATGTTCTGCCAGCAGTTCATGGCGGGATGCAGAAGGAAGAAACCAGCAGACTATCTGTTTTTGATAGTCCAGAAAGAAGGGAAAACGATCCAAAAGTTTTTGCATCGTTTCCAGGAGGAAAGGCTTAGCATGGCGAGCTGCGGAGATGAGCTTGCCATGGCGGCCTTCAAAAAGGGGCTGACCAATCAAAGCCTGCACAAGTCGCTCCTCCAAGATCCGCCCGTCGATCTGGATGCACTCTTCTCCTGGGCAGAGAGGTTCATGCTAAGCGAGGATGCACTGGGAGTGAAGAAGGTGACTGTCCCAGAGGGCGTGATCAACTGGGCAACTAGGGGCGCGACCAAGGAGGTCGTCGACCACAAGATCGCACCGGACCAGCGCGAGGGTTCGCCACACCTAGAGAGCCCCCGCCAGCGGTGAGCAGGCCCGAAGGGCGACATCAGGCCCAGTACACGCAGCTTAATGCCCCCGTGGTCGAAGTATTGGCCGAAGCAACGAGAGCCAGACTTCTTCGAGACCCGCCTCAGGAGAGGAGGATGATCTCAACCGCGAGAAATCAGCTGAAATACTGTCGGTATCACCACGATCACAGCCATGATACCAACGAGTGTTTTACTATGAAGAGTGATATTGAACAGCTGATTCAGGAGGGCCAACTCCAAGGCTTCGTGGAGTGGAGAAGACAGGATCGCGATGAGAGAGAGCCCCCAGAAGTGCAGCGGCCGAACCATCCCCAGAACACCGAGCAAGACGCCCCTCGCCAGCCTAGAGCAGTCATGCGCATAGATGTGATATGTGATGTGCCATCCTCAGGTGGCGCGTCATCATCAACCAGAAAGGCATACGCTTGGCAAGTGATGACGACGGGCATGGGCGATGAAGCGAAGCAGAGGAGAGTAGCTCGGCCCCCAATCTCTTTCTCGGACGACGACCTGGAGGGGGTCGAACTACCACATGATGACGCCATCGTCATCGAAGCCTAGATTGGAATGACCATAGTCAGCCGTCTCTTGATCGACACCGAAAGCTTATGCGACATTCTTTTTATGTCGACGATCGAGAAGATGGGGCTAAGGCAGGCAGATCTAAGGCCATGCACGGGTCCGATTATCGGCTTCACCGGCCACTCGGTTCCCATCGTCGGAGTCATCATCCTGTCGATGTCTTTGGAGGAAGAGCCAAGAATCGTCACTCGGATGACACAATTCATTATCGTCGACATGGCGTCGGCGTACAACGGCATCATCGGGCGGCTGTACATGACCGCCATCGAAGTTCTCCCCTCGCTCATGCACCAAATTATCAAGTTCCAGACTCCACAGGGGGTTGAACAAGTGCGAGGGAGCCAAAGACTGTCCCGGAGCTGCTACGTCGGCTCTACCAAACACAAAGCGCCCGAGCAAGCCCAACTGGTCGCACTCGACAACAATCAGGAGGACGTCAGCGATCAACTGTGGAAGGTGGGAACTAGCCAGCCGCAGGAATAATGATCATTACTCTTACGTTATCTACAGTTTTATAAATATAACTATCATTTTCTATGCATATTCTCAAATATTTCCATTTCCATCAGGAAATTTCAGCTCTACTCAAATATTCTCAAACTCTGGGGTAGGCGGACGAGCTTCGCCCTCGATAGATCACCGGTGGGTTAAGGAACGAGCTACGGCTCGCACCTCCCCTCCCTCAACTCCAGGGCAAGCTTGACAACTTCGATAGTGTTCTGGGTAGGTCAAGGAACGAGCGACGGCTCGCACCCTCCCCTCCCTCAACTCCAAGGCAAGCTGACGAGCTTTGCTCTCGATAGATCGCCGATGGGTTAAGAAACGAGCTACGGCTCGCACCCTCCCCTCCCTCAACTCCGGGGCAAGCTTAACAGCTTCGCACTCGATAGTGTCGTCGGGTGGGACAAGG
>JAULAV010003339.1:0-25003 GCA_030789695.1 Scilla litardierei
GATTCAGTAAGTGATGATAATGACAACTTTTCAGAGTTGTCACTGCTGAAAAGTTAAGGCACATGCCAAAGGCCACTTCATTTCCCTCATCTTCACTGTCTGCAAAATACTTCCTGCTATATCGCATTGCCACCAGAAATTGGCTCCCTACTTCAAATGTGTCTGTGGTTACAAAGGACATGTGCAAGCTGATGTATTGTGCTGGCACCAAGACCCCTTTAATTTGGGCAGAATTATCTTTGACTCCATTCTGGCTCAGGCAAAATCATCTGTTGCATCTACTTCCTTGCCCCATCCATGCCTTATTTCTTTACTGCTGCTGTCTCAAAAGCTACTGCTTACAGCCCATGATTTGAACATCTCTTCAAAGAGTATTGGCTTCACTGTGAGAACTATTACTGGCAAAACCAATGATATCTCATCTGTGACTGATTCTCCTCTTGATGAAGGATCTGTTCCATCCAATCCAGCATCTCCTATTGCTCTACCAAAATCTGGACAATCATCTCCTGCTCATCCTACAACAGTACCAATATCTGCTACTGGATCAGATTCTCTATCTCTTGATGACATAGCCATCTATGAGGAAGCTGTAAAGGAGATTGACAGTCAAATTGGTCTTTTACAAGCTCAGAGGGCCAAGTTTGAAAGTAGGCTATTGTTTCTGAAGAGCAGGCTATCTTCTACTTCTTTTGTTGATTCTGATGTTACTGCTGCTGGTGGATATCTTCTTAAGGTAATTCTTTGGATTTTGTGGCCCAAAGAGGGAACATAGGTTGTTGTGTGCTGGCTGCAGCTGAAGGTTATTATGTTGTGACAAGTACATGTGCTATTTGCTTTCTGTTTGTGTGAAGATTGTTATGATACATTTGTTCCTCATTTGTTGCTAATTGTCTATCTGTGGAGACTTGATATCTGGTAGATGAACTTGTTCTGTTGGAGCTTCTAGTTACTGATTTCTGCATGTCTCTACTTGTACTGATTGTGCCACTAAATGCCAAAGAGGGGGTTTGTTGGGTCACACATGGTGTGGCATTATTGTCATTAGTGGCACTTGGGTTCTTCAGTGGGATCTTGGTTAATCTTCGTGTATAAGTTTATGTTATGAACCATGTTGTTTGTCACGTCACAACACAGCCACAACATGCGAGTTCTGGAGTTCATGTTGTAAGTCATGTTTCAACATTATTTGCAACATGCTGTTTTGACTTCGTGAGAATGAGTTCAGACTTCTGGTATCGAAGATTTATTATTGTAAACGGCTTCAGATCTATTATTGTTTCTCTAGATTCTCTCGAGATATTCTGTTGTCTGCTATTCTGGTAAGAGATTTGCTGAAGATTTTACTGAAGCCATTTACCCACAATCGTTGATAGGTTCCGAGATATGCGGGATCACTTGTCCTAAGTGGTTCCTAGATTTGCGGGCGGAATAATCTGCATGCGATACTAATTCAGCTGTTTTCTTAACATCTCCTAGATTGAAGGTGGTCGGCTTATATAAGGTCGATGTAGATTATTCTAGGGTTTTTATCTCTTTCGAAAGATTGGTGATTGTTATCCTCGGAAGGAGGTCGATGACTACTTGAGTTAGGGATCAAAGGGAGTTTGATCTACTCGGGTGTGCAAGGGGATCTTGCATGCAAGGGAAGCTTGCATATATTACTCCATGGGTTTGGTTGAGAGCACCCACTATGGTTGTATTGAGGGATGAGTATATTCATCCTAATAGAAATCCGATATTAGTGATTATAATCATTTTTATTGTAGTGGAGTAATCTGATTTTCTGGGCATGGCCCCGTAGATGTAGGTGTGCGCAGCGAACTGCGTTATCAAGTTTTGCGTGTCGTTTGGATTTTCTCATGTTCATTCTTATTAATATGATTAACATATAAGTACTGAATTTACATATACATATACATATACATATGTATATATACATGTATACATGTATACATGTGTGTGTCTGTATACACACACACACACACACACACACACACTAGTCATAACCCGTGCCCGTGGGCACGGTTCATTTAAGATTTCCATCGCGAAATCTTTGTTCTCCAAAAAATTATTTTCACAGCCAAAATTTAACAGAACAATAAATTAGCGTAAAAATATTTAGCCGCACGGGCACCATCGACGCCGAACAACAAATTCGACGCAGACGCCTTCGGCGTGGAACAACAAATGCGACGTCGAACAACAAATTTGGCGTCTACGCCTTCGACGCGGAATTATAAATCAGCGTAAAAAATTTAGTGGGCGCCTTCGGCGCAGGCGCAACAAACCTCTCGGTATTTTTACGCTAATTTGTTGTTCCGCTAAATTGTTTTACGCTAAATTTTTTATTTTGTTTAATTTAATAGATCATGCTTCTCCACAATATTTCTCAATGCACTTTTAATTTCAAAGTTTAAGTTCCCAATGTTCTTTTCCCCTAAATTTAATTTCCACAATCTTTCTCTTTTCCAAAGCACTTCTAATTTCAAAGTTTAGGTTTCCAAGGCACCTTCCCCCCAAATTTAATTTCCACAATCTTTCACAAGACATTTCTAATTCAAAGTTTTTGTTTTCAAGACACTTTTCCCACTAAAATTTTCACAAAATCCAATCTCAACCATTGATTTCCCAAGATCAAATCACAGCCACTCTTTATCTTGTCCTAGTCAGCCCTAGAATTCAAAAAACGTTGTCAAATGTATAATAGATATATGAGGTTAATGGAGAAGAGCTGACAGCGCTGGAAATTTTTCCAGTGCTATCAGCGTTTTGGACGACCTAAAAGTATTTTATTTAAATTTTTTTTGCAGTAGTTAGATATACTTGTTAGGAAGTTCCCCACAAAATTTCATGTCTATCCAACACCATTTGAGCATCCGTTCATCAATTTCAAAAACATTGCGCAAAACTGTGGAGGTCGGCTAGCCAAGGAGGAATTTCCTCCATGGCTAGCTCATAATTAACCAACCCTTTCCCTCCATTTTTTGAAACTTTTCTCTAAGTTGTTGTAACCCTACATATGGGTAAACCATTGGAGACCCCCGATCCACTCGTTGCAAAAAGTTCTATTGTTCTAAAACCGTTGGACTTGCAATAGGTGGATGAACGAGCTCATTGCATTTACTTAAAATTGGCGGTCCGATGTTTTAGAACATGAAGATCAAAATGATCGGGTTGAATAGGTGGAAAAACTACATGATATGTGTTTCATGCGACCATTGAGGAAAATTTTCTCCATGTGTACTTCATACCCATTTTCCAATCTGTGTGAACAGAGACCATGGTACATACCTAAATCACTATACGTGTGCCAATGAGACTCATTAAATTGATATCGACTATATATATTGGCCAAAGCAGGGGGGAGGTGGAGGTAGGTAGGTCTTTCTGCCTTGGTCTAAACACCAAAATATTAATGGAAAATATTGCTAATCAAAATACACGTAGGCAACCACACAAACAGAGACATGCGTCACAAAACAACAAGTCGTATTAATTAATAGCAAATATATTGCTTGCTCATCTACCACTTGTTACAAAATTTTTATAAAAAAAATTATCCTGCTCTTCAACTCTCGATCGCACAAGTATACGAAAATTCGATTCAAAGTCAGACCGGGCAATTAATTTTGAAAACAACCCCCATGTTCTATGTCTATATATAGAGACCTTCGAATCGTTGCTACACTCATTCTTTTGGGCTCACAATGGCTACCATTAAGATCGCTAGCAGCACGATCTTGAAGCCATGCACATCGTCTCCTCCTCATCCCCTCACAAACACCCTCGTAACCCTGAACATCTTCGATCTCGCCGCCATGGACCTCCACGTCCCGACGGTGCACGCGTTCAGAGCTCCGATGCCCCCGAACTCGGAGCTCAAAGATGGCCTGGCCAAAGCCCTGTCGCACTACCCTCACCTTGCCGGAAGGCTCACCGTCGACGGGCACGGCCGGCCCGCTATCATCTTGAACAACGCAGGGGTGAGGGTCGTTGAGGCTGACGTCAGTGCGACCTTAGCAGAGAAGATGCCACTTGAAGCGGCCACCTCAAATCTCTCGGAATTGCACCCCTCGATTGAAGGTACGTGAACGCTTGATAATACAATTGAAGGTACGTATAGTTACGTATATGTGCAAGATAGGTTAATGTCAATATGCTTCTCTTTATCTTTCAGGCGTTGAGGAGCTACTTCAGGTGCAACTCAACCGCTACGAATGCGGTGGGGTCGTGGTCGGATTCACGTGCCACCACCGCTCCGCGGACGGCCAGTCCTTGAGCCACTTCCTCGTCAGCTGGGCCGAGCTAGTCCGAAACCCGGCCGCCACCATCCCCTCCCCCTACCTCGACCGAGCCTCCGTCTCCGTCCCAAGAAACCCCCCGCGCTGCGACTTCGACCACCTCGACATCGAATTCAAGAGGTCATCATCCTCGTCGTCGGCCTCCAACTCACCGAACCCTCGACCTCCAACAAACTTCGTGGCCCACTTCTCGGCGAGTTTCATCGGAAAACTAAAAGCTCAGGTGCCAGACCGGAGCTCGACGTTCGAGTGCCTGCTGGCTCACCTATGGAGGAAGATCACGGTGGCCAGAGGGGTCAAGGACGACGAACTCACCCAAGTGAGGGTTGCGGTGAACGGTAGGACCAGGATGAGGCCGGCTGTCCCGATGAGCTTTTTCGGGAACCTGGTGCTGTGGGCGCGCCCGAAGGCCGCTGCGGGCGAGCTGGTGCGATCGGGGCACGCGCATGCGGTCGGCGTGATCCGAGACGCAGTGGGTCGAGTCAACGACGGCTACTTCAAGTCGTTCATCGATTTCGGCGAGATGATGAAGAGTGAAGGGCAGGGAGAGAGGCTCGTGGGGTCAGCGCCGGAGAGCGGGAGCTCGCTGTGCCCGAACCTGGAAGTGGACAGCTGGCTGAGGTTTAACTTCCATGAGTTGGATTTTGGGAGCGGGGGGCCCTGTGCGTTCTTGCCGCCAAATTTGCCGGTGGAGGGGCTGATGGTGTTCGTGCCTTCTTACAAGGAGAAGGGTGGGGTTGATGTGTACATGGCCCTGTTTGAGGAGCACGTGGAGGCGTTTAAAAGGATTTGCCACTGCTTGGATTAGGAGAGCGTGGATTTGATGTTGTGGCAGTTTTTGTTTGGCTAAGCAAGGATGCTTGTAGGCCGTACGAGTGTGATGTCGAGTAATTTTTGTTTTACTGATTTCTGTTGTAGCAAGATCATATACACAGTAAATTTGTGGAGTATGCAATATTGGTTTCTAATAAACATCACTCTCTTACATTTTTTTTACATTTTTGGAACGTACACCACCAATTCAAATTTGTATGTGTTTAGTAAATTGTTACCATTTTAATATTTTTACTTTTATTTTTAATATACGGCATAATCGTTTGCTTTAGGGTCTGATATCGATGCACGTAGAATTCAAACTTGAGAATTGTAGAAATCAACAGGAGGAAGTGTAAACGCGTGTCTGGGTTACAGAGAAGGTTGGTACGATGTAACAGCACAGTGTTCCTTCTGCCGACTTGCCTACCTCCATTTGAACAAATGATAAAACTTAAAGAAAGATATCCGCACAGGTCACCGTCGCCAGGTGGCCGGAAAAAGTCACAAAGGCCGCTGAGATGACGAGTGACTTGGGATCGATCTTGGATAGACATTTGGTTTATTTTTATGAAAATAATAGCACACATTTGATATATTTGGCACCTTGGAAATGCCCATCTTTCTTTATTTTTCTGATTATCTACTCGTCATTTCAATCTTCATACTCTAATATTAGATGAAACTAAAAAAATTTGTCCTTCATTCCACAATTATTGTAAGAAGTTCTATTTGTTACGCCAATTATGACCGGCTTTTGTGGCCACCTCATGGCTCTTAAGTCCATCAATTAAAGCCCGCATATACTCATTCATCAATGGTAGCGACTATTGATGGTGAACACTTCTTCATTAGCGCGATATCATCAAGGACGACAATAAAACATCATCATTACCTCATAGGGTCAGGATTGGGTCCTTCGTGCATTGGACGATTTGATCGTCCAACGCCTTCTCAGCCTTTGGATTAAATAATCTTCTATCCCTTGATTAATATTGATTAACGCAGTTGACCCCGTCCCCCTTCCCGCAAATTACCCAGCGACTTCTCCCGGCACCCACCTCCAACCCTCCCCCTCTGTTCCTTGTATTTTCGATCTCTCTATAGTCTCCATTATACAGTGGGATGAGAGATAGAGAGAGAGAGAGAGTCCCTAACAGCATCAACCAACAACAATCTTGACGTCGACGACTTTATCTTGGCTGATCTCGACGCAGTCGCTCTCTCCGTCGATCTTGATTTAATTTCATGATTCTACAGGACGCAAAAACTCGCCGCCGATGTCTAAGCAAAAACTTGCCCAAGGTTCAATTCACGGCACCACCGCCGTCGATATGCATCAACAAAACAAACAAAAATTTCTCGTCGATTGCAGCATTCTATTCATCGAAATCGAGAGCGAAATCATCACAATACTCAACTACATCCGCGAGATCTACCGATGGAGGTTCATCGATCTCGAACACCTCGTCCGCCGTCCAATTGTTTACGCCCTCGTCGTAAAGAGACTCGAGAGCGAGCCAGATCCGATGACGAGGGTCGACTTCTTGCAAGGGCTTTTGCCGGCGCCCAATTTTAGTACGGTCGTTGGCGCTCTTTCGAGGAGCCGCATCAGCTCTGTCAGTGCACGTGTACGAATCCAACTGGCGTATCCGCATACCCGACCCATTTAGCATCTGCGACCCAATACCCCCACACGCTCTTAGCGGAGTACCGCTGAGTCAAACGAATGGGTCAATCGACCGTTAGGCTGGTACTAACATTCAAGGGATAGTTAATGGGGCCGAGTAAATGGGCAGCCGTTAACTCGAATCTCGGAGAAGATCGTGCCCAAATCAATGAGGGACGGTTACACATTATCAATAGAGAATTACATATAAATAGACCGAAGAATAAAGGTAAAGCGGCAAATTTCTAAGGTACGAGGTCTAAGACATAGAACTTTATTTTCTCAGCTTATACTTCGTATACATTCGAGCTTGCATCGTCAGTCTTGAGACGAACCTCCGTAGGTCGATCTCAGCTGCACCAAGCTCCTTCTCTCCCTTAAGTTCCATACTAACTTAAGCATCGGAGGAGGATTTGGGTCTGAACCCAGATTCGACCCCCCTAACGAGTCCATGTGGTGCAGATCGACGGTCGTCATCCAACGTCGAAGGTCGACGTCGAGCTTTCCAGCCTCGAACGATCGACGCAATCACCGTTCGAAGGTCGATTGAACGTCACATCGTCTCCAACTACCATCACTTGATCCTGGTTCTTCCAACCAAGGGTCCCACTCCAACTGCTGACGAGGCTCCGATTCTGTATCTCGAGTCTACATCAGCTTGACAACTGTCTCGGTCAATTTTGGCCTTAACAGTTTGGTGCCGTCTGTGAGAATCAAGAGTCGACATCCCGATCGACGAACTACTCGACCATGTCGACCCGCCCATCTACATCCTCCGAGGTTGCCACGAGACCTCCCAGCGTCGAATTCATCAGCATGATAATGGGATGTCCCCCACACCCAGAGTTATCGACCTCTCTCCAAAGCTCCTATGCCAGAAGGTTGATGGCAGTATCAGTGGAGCGAAAGCGTCCCAGAGATTCTACACCACCTATCTCCTTCTCGGATGAAGATTTAGAAGGTGTGGAACTACCGCACAATGATGCCATCGTCGTCACGGCAACCATCAAAGAGATCGCCGTAAAAAGGTTGCTTGTTGACACCGGAAGCTCGTGCAACAAACTCTTCTTCATTATGTTGGAGAGGATGAAAATGTCATCTGTGGAGTTGAAGTCTTGTACTGGACCCCTGGGGGATTCACTGGGCATTCTGCCCCGATATCGGGCATCATCACCTTACCGGTAACCCTGGGTACATACCCTCGACAAATCACTCGCCTAACCAGCTTCTTGGTAGTGAAGATCAACTCGGCATATAACGGGATCATAAGAAGACCACTACTGAACGACGTAGAAGCGGTGGTCTCAACCTTCCATCAGATGATCAAATTCCAGACCCCCGAAGGGGACGGAAAAGCAAAAGGGAATCAAAAACAGCCACGGTCGTGCTATATGACGTTCACCGCCCTGAGGAGGATCTAGCAGGCGGATCCAGTCGACCCATGGATCAAAGATCGGCGGCCTACCGCAGTCGAAGAAACAGAGAACATCCGAATCTCCAAAGAGGAAGGAAAAACTATCTCTATTGGGTCGCTGCTCCCTTTCGACCTAAAGGAACGTTTAATCGCCCTCCTAAGAGACCATGCTGACATCTTCGCCTGGACCCGAAGGATATGCCCGGCATCGACCCTGAGATAGCATCCCACAAACTGGAGGTCGACCCGGCCTGTAGACCCATGAAGCAAAAGAAGAGAAACATGTGAGGCGAAAAAATGAAAGCTGCGATCAAAGAAGTGGATCGACTTCTAGAAGCTGGCTTCATTCGAAAAGTCAAGTACACTGAATGGCTCTCAAATGTCGTGATGGTCAAGAAGGCGAACGGCAAATGGCGAATGTGCGTCGACTTCACTGACCTCAACAAATCGTGCCCAAAGGATTGCTATCCCTTGCCACAAATCAACCATCTGATCAACAGTGCTTCGGGCTACGAACTCCTCAGCTTCATGGACACCTTCTCAGGATATAACCAAATTCAGATGGCACCAGAGGATGAGGAGAATACTCCTTTCATCACTGGTCGAGGTATTTTTTGTTACACCAAAATGCCATTCGGTTTGAAAAATATAGTGACCACGTACCAACGCATGATGAACGATGTCTTCGAGGCTCAAATAGGACTAAACCTAGAAGTCTACGTCGACGACATGTTGATGAAGTCGAAGAAGCCAACGGATCACGGCATAGACCTTCGGGAGATATTTGCACAGATCCGGCGATACAACCTTCGGCTAAACCCTACCAAATGTACCTTCGAGGTTCGGTCGGAGAAGTTCCTCGGTTTCATGCTGACAAATCGAGGGATCGAGGCCAACCCCGATAAGATCACTTCCATAATCACGATGAAGGAGCCCTCGACTCTCAGAGAGCTCCAGAGGTTGAACAGAAGGATAGCATCCTTGGGATGATTCTTGTCTAAGTCAGCCGAGAGGTTATTGCCTTTCTTCAAAGTGTTGAGAAAGGTGATCGCCTCCACATCAAGAGACAAGAGAGTCATCGAATGGGATGCAGAATGCAAAAAATCTTTCTCTGAGTTAAAGGAGTACCTTTGCACCCCACCGCTCCTGACCAAGCCAGATAAAGATGATCAGCTCATCATCTACCTGACCGCCACTGAGGAGGCCGTAAGTTTGACACTCATCAAAGAAGACGCAGGGGTACAACGGCACACCTACTACGTCAGTCAGGTTCTCCTAGTTGTGGAGGTCAACTACTCGAGGATCGAAAAGATGGCTTTCGCACTGGTCCAATCCACAAGGTGGCTACGACCGTATTTCCAAGCGCACACAGTCCTGGTCCTCACCGACACTCCCTTAGAGCAGACCCTAAAGAGGCTCGATCGTTCAGGGAGAATGACGAAATGAGGAGTCGAACTGAGTGAATTCGACATCCAGTTTAAATCAAGGACCACCATCAAAGGGCAGGCCCTCGCCGACTTCATCGAACAAAAAGGATGCATGGCCCGCTATTTCAACTTGAATGTCCGTGAACACAGCTTCCGTGTAGGCGACTTGGTGCTGCGTAAGGCCGCTTTCTCTCCCGAGATTCTCAAGCAGGGAAAGCTCACTGCGAAGTGGCAAGGACCTTACACAGTGATCGATGTACTCGATCCTGCCACCTACCGACTCGCTACTTTGGATGATAGAGAACTTCCTCATCGCTGGAATGCTGAGCATCTGCGGAAGTATTATCAATGATTGTACAAACGGGGTAAAATGATCGAAATCCATCTTCATATTTTATCCTATGCATGTTCATTATGAATACAAAGTAGATCGTTCTTTGACATCAGACGAAACGTTCTCGTCAGCCGTAATTCGAAGGGGCCTCGCCCCTCGCCACCAAACGACCCTCGTCGGCCGTAGGTCGAAGGGGCCTTGCCCCTCGCCACCGAACGACCCTCGTCGACCGTAGGTCGAAAGGGCCTTGCCCCTCGCCACCGAACGACCCTCCTCGGTCGTAAGTCGAATGGGCCACGCCCCTTGCCACCGAACGACCATCGTTGGCCGTAGGTCGAAGGGGCCTCACCCCTCGCCACCGAACGACCCACATCGGTCGTAAGTCAAAGGGGCCTTGCCCCTCGCCACCGAACGACCTACATCGGCCGTAGGTCAAAGGGGCCTCGCCCCTCACCACCGAACGACCCTCGTCGGCCGTAGGTCGAAGGGGCCTCGCCTCTCACCACCGAACGACCCTCGTCAGCCGTACGTCGAAGGACCATCACTCCTCGTCACCGAACGATACATGTCCTCAGCCATAAGCCGAGGGATCCCCACTCGCCACTGAGCGACCCCTGATACTCGTCGGACATAAGTCGAAGGGGTCTTGCCCCTCACCGTTGGACGACCATGGTGCTTATGTCGAAAGAGGTTCGCCCCTCTCTACCCAAGGAAACGTGATTTATGGTTTAAAAGGTTACATTCATCGATTGAATACGCCTAACCTATCCGCGACATAACTTGCCTAAAGATTTCTATGAAATTTAAAGTTAGGTCGTTGAGGAGCCATAAACACGCAGATATTCAAATACAGAAGAAATGCAGATATTCAAGTAAAGAAGAAAGTTCGCAAAAAGTTTTTTCATTTATGCGAAATAAAAATTACAAAAAGACAAACAAGAAGGCATGACGGCCTAAGAGGGAGGGGAGCGCTTCCTGACACAAAGACGCTGGTAAAGGCCTCCATCGTCTTTGTGAGCTTTGTCGTAAGCTCCATCTTCTCACTCACAGTAGCCTTCTCGAGCCCTGCGACTTTATCCTGAAGCTCGGCCATCTCCGCCTTGCAAGCTTCTGCTCACCTCTCGGAGTCGCAAGCTTTGGCCCGAAGCTCGATCGTCTCCTTCCGAAAGGCGTCGAGCTTCTCCTTGAGCTGAGACCTCTCCAACCGCCACTGAAGCTCGATAGATTTATAGAGGTCCGATAGCAACAACAGGCTGTCCTTAGCCTCCGAAGCATCCCACTCGACCGCCGCCTTATCTGTGAGGGCTTTCCCCAAGGCCTCCTCCACCTCCTTCTTTCGATCCTCGAGGCCGAGTGCTTTGTGCTCCACATCCACCATCCGCTAACCTCCGTTGATCAAGTCGGCAGCTTGACGGTGTAGCATGGCTCCTAGAACGGATATCTACAAAAAACGAGAGGTAGTCAAAACAACGACTACTTGGACGATGATAAAACAAAGACTTAGGTGACAAACCTGGTATCTGCTCCCCACAAAAAAGTTGGCCACCTTTTCAAGGTCCAACCTTTGCAGGAGCTACAGATCCTTGGGGAGAATCGAGTTCTCCACCAACCTGGCAGTCGTCCCGAAGTCCCTCAAGGCCGACTCCTCCTTTTCGATGGCAAAGGGAGGTAGATGAAAGTCACCTTGGACCGGACCCGAGGATCGAGACGAGAGCCGATTGAGCAGCAACACTCGATCAAACTCTGTCAGGATCGAGCTAACCAAAGGAGCGGGCGACACGATGTCACCCCAAGGCCACTAATCCAGAAGGGACGTCATCGGGGCCTGAGATGCCGAAGGGGTCTCCACCACTCCGGAGGCTCGAGAGGAGCGACCCACATACCTTTCCACATGGGATCCTCCTCCTCCTCTCGCCTCCTCTTTGGATACTCCTTGTCCCCATGGGAGGGCTTCTCCCTCTTCTGGTCGACTGCTTCAGTCGACTCAACAATGTCGGCTGCATCGACATCGACCACCTCCTGTGGCTCTACAACTACGATGGAAGCCAGGGGCACATCGGGCTGCACAGGAGCCTGGCTGGAGGCCTCCCTCGAAGAGGCTCAGGAAGAAGGCCTGGATGTCTGCCTAGTCTCTCCCCCGTCGAAAGAAGAACACCGGTTGATGTGGAGAGGAGACCGAGAGCCGGATCCCTCGACTTGTGCACTCGACCGTTCGGCACGGGCACCCGACCTTTCGACCATTCTCTTCGTCTTTTGATGTTCCCTCCAGACTCGATCCATACTAGACTCGCCACTACGTCGGTTTCTGTTAGTCATATCTGCAGACAACGAACACAATTATCATAAGTGGCGGAAATAAAGATGTAGATTCTAGATGCATTATCTGGGCTCCATAGAAGGATCTTTAGCATGTGATCATCCAACAAATACTGAATCGATCTGTCTTGCCTCGGTCGACTCAAAAGGTACTTCATTGCCTCGGCCTCGCGCGACAACCTGGCTCTAACCTCCTCCAACGACAACCGAGACTTCACCGCAAGCTCAGGATTCGGAGAACTCCAACCATTGAGCAACGGGCCCAGATCAGGAAGAACGACGAACATGAAGGTATCCTTCCACCTAGGGTCGGAAATTAGAAGGTCGTATATGAGCCTTATGCCCGTGCGATCAGCGATATGGTACCACACTCGGTGAGGGTCGGCTATTATCCTAAAGAAATACCTGAATAGCCCAAGGGTCGGACAGACTCCACAAAGCTCGCACAACTCGATAAAGCCAACTGAGTGAGGGAAAGCCCGAGGAGCGAGTCTACAGATGGAAAGCTCCGAAGAGCACAAAACTTCCACGATGAAGGGGTGAAGGGGGAATCGAAGTCCTAAGCGAAAAGCTTTGAGATATACCCCAACATCACTTTTCCGTGGGAAACACACTCTCTCATCTAGATTGGGCACTCTAATCCGAAAAGGATCACAGAAGCAACCTCGCCACACCTCGGCAGTCAGATTAAGGGAAAACCTAGGGGCAATATCTAAGATGACTCCAGGGACCTTCGACCTCCGATCCCTTCGGCGAATGGGAAGGCTTGGCTCAATCCAAATTCCTTTTCCCTTCCCAGAAACTTCCACGCATCGAGGGGGCCGGAGGAGCGCAACAAGCTCATCGTAGGTCGGCTCCTTGAATACGACCAGAGCAAACATACCTGATGAACCTAAAAAGAATCAGAGTCGAAGAAGGAGGATACCTTGAAATTGAAACAGGCGATCTCCGGGGAGGTGACGCTGGAAGCAAACTTATGAAACAAGGAGGAAGATGAAGTAGAAAGATCTCTACATTTTTCTCGCTTTTCTATTTTACAGGAAGAAATCCAACCGGCTGACGTCCGATGCGCGACATGTGTCCAAGGCCAACCACGAGAAACGACGGAGAACGCTCCAAAGGCGAAAGGGTTTTTGGCGTCAAAAATCAAATCAGATATTTCGAAAACCGTGCGCATTTAAGGAGATTACTCATCATTCGGTCTCAGTCAGCACGATTTTTGAGGCACGAGTGATGGGGGCTATTGTTAGTGCACGGGTACGAATCCAACTGGAGTATCCGCATACCCGACCCATTTAGCATCCGTGACCAAATACCCCTACGCTCTTAGCGGAGTACCGCTGAGTCAGACAAATGGGTCAATCGACCGTTAGGTTGGCACTGACATTCAGGGGAAAGTTAATGAGGCCGAGTAAATGAGCAGCCGTTAACTCGAATCTCGGAGAAGATTGCGCCCAAATTAATGAGGGAAGGTTACACATCATCAAGCGGGAATTACCTATAAATAGATGGAAGAACGAAGGTAAAGAGGCGAATTTCTAAGGTACGAGGTCTAAGACATAGAGCTCTACTTTCTCAGCTTATACTTCTTATACATTCAAGCTTGCACCGTCAGTCTTGAGATGAACCTCCGTGGGTCGATCTCAGTTGTACCAAGCTCATTCTCTCCCTTAAGTTCCATACTGACTTAAGCATCGTAGGGGATTTGGGTCGGAACATAGATCCGACCCCCCTAACGACTCCCTGTGGTGCAGATCGATGGTCGCCATCCAACGTCGAAGGTCGACGTCGAGCTTTCCAGCTCGAACGATCGACGCAATCACTGCTCGAAGTTCGATTGAACGTCACGTCGTCTCCAACTACCATCACTCGATCCTGGTTCTTCCAACCAAGGGTCACACTCCAACTGTTGACGAGGCTCCGATTCTGCATCTCGAGTCTACGTCAGCTTGACAACTGTCTCGATCAATTTTGGACTTAACAAGTCTGGTTTGGGAAGAAAAGCTGAAGAGATTATTGGCCGCTTGCGATCGGGTGCTTGCCCTCGATTCAGCGAGGAATAAATTGCTCGATTTCGTCGGTAAAAGGACAGAACTTGCGGTGTCGAACCTCTCTGCTTTGGTTGGGGCTGTGACAACCGCAAAACTCATAGGGGCTGGTGGTGGTCTGAAGGCATTATCGAGGATGCCGCTTAAGCATCTCATCGTTCTCGGTGCGAGGATGAGGAAAGTTGAGGGATTCAATCCCGCAGATTGTAAATTTGATGATGGAGGATATCTCCTGCTGTGATTGGAAATGTGTTTGGGAGCTCGATGAGAGATGAGTGTTGTGATCTGTTTGACGTATGCATAGCAGCGAGAATCGATGTCAAAGAGAAGTACGAGACGTGAGCTTGGAGGAGGGATATGGTAAAAGAAGTCCGCATAGGGTTCGAGAGATTGAAGAAGAGGAGGACGAACAGTTCTGAAGACGCAGGGAGCTTGGAAAATTAGCGGGAAGGGGACGAGGGTTAATGGGTTTAAGCAACATTAATTAGGGGATATAAGATTATTTGATCAAAAGGATGAGAAGGCGTTGGACGATCAAATTGTCCAACGCCAGAAGGACCCAATCCTGACCCTACCTGATACATGAGAGGGGGATGGCTCATCTATATGAAGGCAAGAAAGCAGCAGCTCAAGGGATGATCTTTGAAATCCAACATGGAGGTAGCCTAAACACTCAATTCATACTCTTCCAAATAATATCTCCTCTTCCGTAGCTCAATCGGAGGACTAGCGGACGGCCTCCCAACGGGTCGGACCTAGCCCCACTGAGGTTCATTTGAGTCATCTCCTGACTTAAGCATCGGATGGGACTTGGTCGGGCTCCAAACCCGACACACTTACGATATTTCTGTCTTGCAAATCGCGGGAAATACCGTGCAACCGAAGTCCTCTTTGGCGATCCTCTGATTTGCCTAGAGTCAGCTTGGTCGACCAGCGCCGAAGGTCATCCTCGTCTTCCATGTTAGCGACGACGTTCGGACTACCGTACTTCCAATCTGTGGTGAAAAAACACCCCGAAACATTATTCATGCGAAAATGTTAAATCTGTGACCGTGGGATGAACGAGAAAAATGAACAGTTTCGATGGTCCTAAGAAAAATGTGAAGATGGACTGTTCGAGGCTTGTATGCAGTTTAGCGACATGTCTCATGTTTCCCAATATTCTATGTTCTTATCATCGTTTTACATTCATTTTAAATTCATCGCCTTGGTAAGATCCGAGTTCACCAACAAAGAAGTAACTGCAGTTTTTGCTCCATATAAATATTACTAGAAATATCATGTGCACAAAGTACACGGAGTGAAAATAATAACACCCCACGAACATGGCACGGTGCACGCGTGCAAACGAAAAGGAGCGAGAATTGTGGATGTGTGTCTCGATAGCGTCGGGGGTAAAAAGGGAGCAATCACGTAAATAAGAAGCCTAAAAGGTCTAAAATGCAACAACCCAAGAGCAAAAATGCAAATAAGTGGGATGGGGTGCAAAGTTAGTTTGTTTGTTTTAAAGTGGGGGATCCCCCACTTGTATGTGCCAGTGCCAGTGCCAGTGCCTTGATTTTTTTTTGTTCATCGGAAAACAGTAAACTGTGTTTGTTGGCTTGCTGGCAGCCCGACGCAAGAGGCTGAGGGAGAAGCCACTACACTATAGGTACACGCGACACAACAAAGGGGGGTAATGGGTTTCGACCCGGGACCTCACATGTCCTGGGTTCTCACCCGCTTTGGGATTAGTAGATTCAGTGCAATTGATCAGAAAGGCTTTAAAAAATAAAAAAAATACATGAATTTCTACATGTATAAGGCGTGGATTGATATGTCAACTAACAGCCCATGGCCCAATATAATGAACCCCAACTACATGTCAGGTTCATGATCCAGTAAGGTGAGTTGAGCCGATGGGCTACAGCTATGTCCTACGCCGATAACTCATCATCCAATGCGACAATTATGCATAGAAAATACGCACTTAAAAACTGCTTGATCTAAAATTTATCATTATTAGTGGGGGAAATGATTGTCCTTGTTGTAAACCATGGCGGCTACGGAACCCCGTAGCCCTGTATTTATAGTAATAGGGTTACATAATGGGTGGATACCCACTAACGGGTTGGGCCTCCAAAGCCTGTTTATAACACTTCCCCTTATCCATCCATTGTTGTAAGCCGTGATGAACGCTTCAGGGTTTATAGAGCTTATCTGATCATGGGTCTATGGATACTTCTGGATCCCAAGTTTAAGAGTACTTGCCTCGTTAAAACCTTTTCCAAGGAAAACCCAGTGGGAAAAACCAATGGCTAGGGGAAAAGAGTACAAGTCTCTATAACTTCCCCGGATCGATGGATATCACTAGAGGTGGATACTTCTGGATCCTAAGTTAGGGATAACTGCCTCGTTAAAACCTTTAGCTATGGAAAACCCAGTGGGAAAAACCAATAGCCAAGGAAAAAGAGTACAGTTTCCGTAACTTCCCCTGATTAGTGGAAGTATTTAGGGGGTGGATACTTCTGGATCCAGAGTCAATGAGTTTGCCTCGTTAAAACCTTTAGCTATGGAAAACCCAGTGGGAAAAACCAATAACCAAGGGAAAAGAGTACAACACTACATTTGACTCCCCCTGATCTGTACAAGCTGCAGGCTTGCAGATCTCCTAGGCACCTATACATCAATCTCTTACAGTGTTGCGATAATAAGTACAAAGTACAAGGCATCGCTCACCTATACAAGACATCGCTCATCTATACAAGTATCGCCCATCTATGGCAGCTACTGAATCTGAGGGATCTCTTCTGAAGAGGAGTGATCTGCAGACTCGGTAGGTAGCACCACGTCTCTGACCCAGTCGTCACTGTGTCTGCGAGGTACTGCAGGACCTGGCTGTGCGTACTTATGATTTGCTTCTTGGATTGGTGAGCCTCTTGGGATGGTGGGATTGATGTTGCCTTGGAAGCATGCTTTGTTGGTCTCCAGGAGTTGGTCGCTTCTTGGTTGCAGTCATCGAGATGATCTGTAACCTGTATCTACAAACACATTTAACATGTTGTATGATCCTTGACCCTTGGAGATAGCGCAGAAGCTACATATCTCTGGTCCAGTGGTGCGCTGCAGGCGCTGCACTGTATCTGGTTAAAGTGTTTACTGCCAGATAAAGGAGTGTACAAAAGACATTTGAGTAAGGCACTTCAGGACCTAGGATATCCTTCCCCTCTTCCAGCGAACGGAAGGGGTCTTAATGTGCATCCATGCAACCAGTAGGTGTATTGGTGGATTGCAATTTTCCATGTTTCTTCATCGACTGGATGATAATTTCATCTTCTGGATGGTAGTTCATCTGCTAGATGATTATTCATCTTCTGGATGATTATTCATCTTCGGGATGATGGTTTCATCTTCGGGATGATTATTCATCTTCGGGATGATGGTTTCATCTTCGGGATGATAATTCATCTTCAGGATGAAGGTTTCATCTTCAGGATGATTATTCATCTTCAGGATGAAGGTTTCATCTTCAGGATGATAATTCATCTTCAGGATGATTATTCATCTTCAGGATGAAGGTTTCATCTTCAGGATGATTATTCATAAGGGTATGTTGTCACATCATCCATAGCAACATAGCCTAAAATTATCTTTGCTAATCGCATGGGTTACGCAATCATGACCAGGGAGCCTGATGCATCAGTTTGATTAATTTTGTGAGTTAAACTCATCTTACATGGTTACTTCCTGGTTTCTGCGAAATAAACCTCTAAGGCTATAGCGTTTTGCTTATAGCATACGATTTTATTTATTTATACAATACTCGGTAGCCCACAGGTTTGATATCTTTTGATAACAGGACTTCAGGTCCAAACACTTCATATTTCATAAGTGAGTCCAGCTCAACTTATTATTGCCGCGTTCCATATAATTTGGCCAAATTTCTGTGTTTGCTTCAGGAAACGGAGATTGTGAACGATATCAATGGCAAAATGAAATGTGAGTAATTTTCGACAAGCGTGTTTTATCCAAATACCTCTCCGTGTACGTACATTATTCAGTTTATTCCAGATTTATCTCTTCTGGAGGTTCTGGAAAGGGAGAGGATATGGAGATGAGCTCACTTTCCTGTGGTGGTATTGTTTTAGGGTCTCGTGGTATGTCCTCTCATCCATTGAGGATATCCACTTCTGCTACTGGTAGATTGCATCCATTAAAGTTGGTATGTCAATCCTAGCTGGATTTTTAGTAGCAGAGATGTGTGAATTTGACAATATTTATATTGTCAGTAGCTATATCTGATAACTGTTTAATAGTTTCATAAGTGTGGATATTCTGGATCTCATCACTATTCATGATAATCAGATCATAGGTATTAATGTTTTAAATGGTCCATAGTGGTGATATGGGAATGTAAACTCATCATGACTCCATCGATAAGATGTGCACTAAACGCTTCGCCCGTTAGGGGTTCTCGGAAACTGTTTATATGAGGTGATCAGGCTCATATAAATAGTTTCTAAGGAGGCGTTTTTATGGTTTGCATGCTCCCATGTCGTCACCTACAACTGGATTTCTAATGGACAAGTAATCCGTTTAAATCATTTTAATGATTTACATATAACCCATTACTGGGTGTGAACACAAAGCCTCAGGGTGTTCAATTTTCTTCCAGTTGTTAAATTGATTTCCCAGTGTTATCCCAAAAATCCGCAATAAGCTCGACTTCAATGAAGTTGAGAATAGAACTAGGGATATGAACCCATCAAGGCTCCATCTATAAGATGTGCTCTAATGCCTCCCCCGTTAGGGGATCTCGGAACATATTCATCTAGGAGGGTTAGTCCCGATGAATAAGTTCCACTGCGGCATTTTTGAGGGTGGTATGAGGGTAAGTAAAAGCCCAACCAATATCCCAGTAATGTAATATGTCCGTTGTGATTAATAATAATCTAGACTACGGTTGGATAACAAGGTTTTGATTATGACCATTTTAAGAGGATATATAGATGAGTACTCTAAGGTACATCATCATCCATATGTAGGGAGTGTGTGAGTCCACTTTTATCCCTCAAATACTCTTAAGAGGCCTAAAGGTCTCATTCTGCTAATGATAGTATACATCTTAAATTCGTTTGAGGAAGTGAGGAGAGTCAATGTCCACGTGAATGGAGATGATCTCGTAATCATTTTTCCCTTTTGAATGGGATAATGAGAGTTTCACCCTTTTTTGAAGAATCTTCGGGTTCGTCTGGTTAATGATGTCTTACATCATCAATCCAGGGTGACATCGATCCAAAGTTGGTCGATTCTGGACACTTCTGGTGTTCCAAATTAATTCCTCTGTTCGAATTTATGTGGGATTTGTGAACGTCCATTAAAATGCTCAAGTTAATTTTGTCCGGTAATATGTGAATTCTGTTCAAACTGTGAAGGATTACATATTCACAATGACTATTATGCGGATCATAGTTGGATAAAGCTTCAGGCTTTATTGGTTTCTTGAGTCATTAGGGATTTCATATTGACGGAAATCCTTTGAAACTTTATAAGTTTCAGAGAGTACATGGCATCCTCGTTATAGGAGTATTCAGGATGATAAATCATTTACAGTAAAATAAAATGCGTAAAAAGCACATATATACTGCAAGGGAATACTACTAATAATTATATTAGAGCAACAAGTTTCATAGTATGATGTGGGTTCTATAAAATATACGTCCACAATTGTGCTCATTTTAGACTCATATTATGACAACAGGTCAAATTTATTTTCAAAATTTATTTGTCCTCGGGAAGTAGCGAATTATACATACAGTCAATTTGACTTTCGTCGTTTAGACTAGATATATATATATTTTTATATGGCATACGTTAATGCCCATTAATTTTGCAAAAAGCATTATGGGTCTTGTCAGAACTTCTGGTCTGATATTGGGTTGCCATTGCATACTCCATATCGAGGTACATCATATCTTCCTTTTCTCATTTTTATTCAAGACTTCCCCTGTTTTCAGTCGTCCTTATTGTCGTTTATAAGGAAGAATGTTTATTGGTCTTACAAAGTAGACTTATACAAGGGAAATGAGTTAGTTTCTATATTTCCACTTTTCTAGTTTATGATAGACTTTTAAAAGTCTATTTGAAAACTCAAGTATGGTCTTCAGGCCATTTTTATTGAGTCATTCAAGTATTGTGTGGATATAGAATCATACTCTAGGGGAAACAATTACGTGGGTACGAATTTTATAATTTCGCACTTATCTATTAAGCCACGACTTCGGGCGTACGCTTAAAACATAAGGTTAGATTCAAGAATCATACCTTGTAAAGTGAGATCACTCAAAAGAGTTCGGTGGTGTTATGACAACTGCCGGTGTCAATATTGGTTTATACAAACCATAGATCTGAGAGATCTATGTACCGCGAAATGCGTATTTCTAAAAGAAAACGCATAAATGTTTTTCGTATAATCCCTCGTACTTGTTAATATTTATTAGTGTGAAAGGGTGTTGACTTTTGATTTGATTTTGAACTTCAGGTTCGTTTTGGTTTTGAACTCCAGGTTCATTTTGTCAACTAGGATATGATGTTAAACTTTTTGAAATCATTATTGGTTTGTTGTCATAAAATATTGTCATGTCATGAGCACATCATACATATAATATAAATCTAGTAAGCTAAAAAAAATTGTGCTCAATTAACCAAAATTCGAATAAGTATGATGTATACACATGCTATTTATATGCTGCAGGAATTTAAAAAAATCTCATCGCAAACATACAGTTTTGCTACAGGCATTAAACTATGTCATTAATGAGTTTAGAATGCTAAAAAATGTACATCACAGAATCATTAAATATGCGGCAGGCATATAAATTTCTACACATGCATTTAATCATCACAGAAATTTTATAATGGAAATGAAAATTTTTCGTTTAATAATTATTGGACCACTGGGCAACGTCAACCACCGTTAGGTTAGTTAACTAACGGCAGAGCGGTCGCAGGATCTTCCTAATTATTAAACGTGTAATAATCAAATAATCCAAGAAAAAAATTGTGATGATTTATAAAGCATTAATCAGATTATAGCGAAGGAAAATCGAATTTAAATCTGAAAAATTGTTTGAAAATATTGAATTTTCGGGGTGAAACCCTAGTTAGGGTTTTTGGTCGCGCGGATTGCCGCTTCAGGCGGCTAGGGTTTCCGGGCATGAGCGCGCACCGGGGGGGGGCCCGATACGAGCGGCTGCAGGCGGCGGGCGGCGGGATCTGCCCGCCGCTGCCGGTGGTGGGTTGGCCCGCCACTGCCGGCGGCGGGGCCGCCCTCCAGCGGCGGGTTGGCCCGCCGCTGCTGGCGGCGGGGCCGCCCGCCGCTGTGGGCCGCAGGCAGCGGCGGGGCCGCCCGCCGCTGGCAGCGGCGGGTTGGCCCGCCGCTGCTGGTGGCGGGGCCACCCGCCGTCCAGCGGCGGGGGGGTTTTGCCGCCGCTTCGGGCGGCGGGCGAGGGTTTTGGCGCGAGATCTAGGGGGAATTCACGTTCCGGCGAGAAAATCCCCTAGGGTTTCATGGGTTTTGGGGATAAAAATCTAATTTTTAGTGGAAAAAATCTATTTTTAATCTCCAAAAGAAAACGTTTTTATTGTAAAAAGTTGATTTTTAATCAATAAAAACCTTGATTTTCATTAAACAATCGATCCAAGAATTTTGGATCTAGACATATGCGCATATGAAATTTTAGATCTAGGGTTTCAGGATTACCTCTAGATCCTACCCGCCGGATCTAGCGACGTTCGGTGAAGGAAGCCCGTTCGCGTCGCGTTCGTCCGTCGGCAGGGGTTCGGCTTAGCTTCGAGCGTGCTGATAACGTGTTTTCTATTTATCTACTAGATTACATATATTAAGCTGTTTTCTATTTATCTACTAGCTTCGAGCGTGCTGATAACATGTTTTCGTGCTGATAACGTGTTGTAAACCATGGCGGCTACGGAACCCCGTAGCCCTGTATTTATAGTAATAGGGTTACATAATAGGTGGATACCCAATAACGGGTTGGGCCTCCAAAGCCCGTTTATAACGGTCCTCATTTTATTTCTTCATTTTATTGTTTTGCTCATCTTCTAACTCATCTAATTGCTTTACACCCGCATAATGACTTTTCTCACACGTATGAACTGTTGTTTGTAAGTCTCTCTCATATATGAAATGTTGTTTATAATTTTTGGCATCAACTCCATGATGCTGAATCTTACTGAAAATTTCCCAAGTGTACCTACTTCAAAAATTTCTCCTTGAAAATTTTATGTATGAAAAATGATATCGTGAGCGGAGACCAGGGGGGACAAGGGGGGACAATTGTCCACATTGACAATTGTCCAATCTCCACATGTTTTTTAAAGATCCGAGCCGTTCATCTTAATCTCCACCCTACAAAACCCCTATCCACTAATTTTCAGCCCGATCCGAGGTGTTTTGCCAGTTCATGCACCCTTCGCAAAAGTTCTGTTTATGCGAAACCATTAAATTTGGGTCGGACAGATAAACGGGCAAAACACCTCGGATCGGTCAGAAAATTGGTGCGTAGGGGTTTTGTAGGGCGGAGATCAGGATGAACGACTCGGATCATCCAAAAAACATGTGGAGAATGGAGTTTTTGACCGACAAGGGAGAGAATTCGCTCATGTGACACCATATTTTCCGTTTCCTCTTTTGTATAAATAATCATTGTTAATATATATTATTTGGATGAGTTTAATACATTTACACGATGACCTTTTTAGTTCAAAGCTAATAAATGTAATTATTGTATCAAAAAATTGCAATTATTCATATTTTTTACCTTTTTTCTTTATTAACTTCTTATTGTTATGAATGAGAGAGGTCTTTGGCCTCCCCTCCTTCATTACCCACTTCATTGGTCTCCATTACTATGAGTAATGGGGACCCTTGGTCTCCTTGAGGCCCTCCATCTTCCCTCTCTACATGAATATATAGAGAACCATGTCTAGTGCCATGGTTACTCATTCTTTTGCTAAGAAAGTTTGCCTCTCTCTCTCTTGAGTCCTATTACTTTCCAACACGTTATCAGCACGTGTTCTTCCTTGAGCAAGAATCGAAGCCTAAAATCCCCACCAAATTGATCCCCTACGCGCAAGGAATCTTTGGTTGCTGCGGCGATTCGTTGGAGCATTGCGGCATTCCCAAAGCGTTCGGGAGCTCAGATCTTTATTTCTACGGATCTTTTCTACGGTCGTCCCTAGATCATCGATCTAGAAGTATACTTCTTATTCCCGTAGATTACAACGGACTATACATAAAAAATTTTACCATGTTTGCATACAAGTAAAAATTAAAATAATACAAAGAAAATTTTTTTTACAAAGTAATTTCTTCATATTGCCATGAAATCCCGCGGCCGCACCACCCCCCCACCCCCCGCCGGGGGGGACTTCCCGCACACCGACCCCCCTGCAGGGGGGGCTCCTCCCGCGGCCGAACCCCCCCTGCAGGAGGGGCGCCTCCCAGCCGAACCCCCCCTGCAGGGGGGGGCGCCTTGCATCCGATCCCCCCCTGCCGGGGTGTCGCCTCCACGGCCGATCACCCCCCCAACCAATGAGGAAGGGGGGCTCTTTTCCCTTCAATTTTAGGGGTGGGGGAGGCATCTTGCTCCGGCAATGCTCTCCCCCCTCCCTCCACCATTGAGGAGAAGGTGAAGAGGCATAACGGCCGATCTCTAACCAGATGGTTAGAGATTAGGGTTTTTCACAAAATAAACCCTATGGGCCATTGGGTTATAATTTCAGTGAGTTGGGCTTCAAGCCCATAAAATTACAAATTTATTTTTAAAAGCTAAAAATCTAATTTGGACCGAAGCCAAAATTTAGAGAAAAATGATTATGCGTAATTGCGGAATGGGCCACAAGCCCATATAATTAAAACTATTTTTTGGCCCGAAGCCACAAAATAATTTATAAATTCGGCATTTGAAATATGAGAAATATTTGTATTTTTTTAACGGGATATAAAATTGGCATATTTAAACTCGGAGAAAACTATGTAAAATCACAATTAATTTATATAGTCCATGTTGAAAAATTTATTTAAACATCGCTCTTGCAAATTATTATCTATGGTTTACTAGGATTCTATTTTTCAAAATATAACTATCTTAAAGATCTTGAGACCGCTCTGCCGTTAGTCAACTAACCTAACGGTGTATGACGTTTCCACGTGGTCTACGAGATAATTATATTTTCTAGTTTCCTTTACCATATGTTATGCTTGAGATATATGCGTGGTTGTTTATTTTTATGCCTGTAGCATATTTAGAACTGCGTGGATGTTTAAATAAGTAAAAATGTGTCTTTCGGGATCGGCCATTGTAAACCTATTTACATTCCTTGCACTTTTATTTTCTTTTGAGAGAATTTGTAAGTGAGGAAATTTGTATAAAAAGCCAAAGCTCGGTGCAACATCATATGAAGACGAATGTTCAAATGCAGATATAGGGACCCACCTTGGGTTTCCGAAGTTGTATTTTTCTTTTTCTTTTATGGACTGTAAACGAACTTTGGACTGTGTACTTTTTTTTGGTATCTGGCCGATCCCCGCATTTTTACTTGTTTATTTCTTTATGCATGAATTTTGAATTTATTTTAATTCATGCTTATCTTTAGTTGCATAGATAAATGGCTAAAT